>NEWO01000738.1:18657-37204 GCA_003013225.1 Phalaenopsis aphrodite
CATCTGTCTCTTATATGTTATATGAGTCATACCTAACAAATCTCCTCCTTGGCGAATATCCAACCCGTTAGGAGAAAAACATCATGGAGTTTCTTACATACCAGAAGTGGGTTGGGCCATCATGCTTCTCTAGCAACTACAAATATTCAACAAGTCTAAGCAATGCAAGAACTTGTTGATAGTAACTGGCTTGATCAAAGTATCAGCTTCATTTTCATCAGTATTCTGCAATAGTATCTCACCAGAAGCAATCAATTCTCTGATCTTGTGATACCTGACATCAATGTGCTTGGTTCTCGCATGATACACCTGGTTCTTAGCAGATAAATAACACTCTGATTGTCACAATGCAACTGAACTCCACATTGCTCAACACCCAGTTCCTTTACTAGCCCAGCAAGCCATAAGACTTCTTTTGCAGCTTTTGCTACTATAATGTACTCAGCTTCAGTTGTAGATAATGCCACAACAGACTGAATTTTTTATTTCCAACATATAGGCCCTCCACCAAGAGTAAAAACATACCCAATTGTAGACCTTCAGCTATCCAAATCACCTGCATAGTCTGAATCAACGTACCCACAACTGAAGGATCATCATGGTGACTGCCAAAAATAATTTCATGTCCTACAGTACTCTTCAGATACCTAAAAATCCACTTGACTTCTTCCTGATGTCGCCTTCCAGGTTTAGCCATGTATTTGAAGACTTGACTAACAACATGAGCCAAATCAAGACGAGTACATACCATTGCAAACATCCAGCAGCCAACTGCACTAGCATATGGAACCTTTGTCATGTCTTCAATTTTTGTATATGTCTTAGGATACTGTTCTGAAGAAAGCTTAAAATGATTTGCCAAAGGATTGCTTACATGTTTTGCTTTGCTTATCTCAAATCTGTCCAACACTTTCTCAACATAGTCTCATTGAGATAAGCATAATCGTTTTGAGCCTCTGACTCGATGAATGTCCATTCCAAGAATCTTCTTCGAAGGACCCAAGACTTTCATGTCAAATTCCTGGCTCAATAAAGCTTTCAAACCACAGACACCATTCATATTCATTATAGCAATCAGTATATCATCAACATACAATAACAGAAAAATAATAGAATGATCGTCAAGGCTCTTTATATAAACACAACAATCATACTCACATCACCTATAACCAATCTAATTCATGTAGGAGTCGAACTGCTTGTATCATTGTCTTGGAAATTGTTTCAACCCATACAATGATTTTTTTAACCTGCAAACCAGATGTTCCTGTCCAGGTTGAGTGAACGCTTATGGCTTCTCCATGTAAATCTGCTCCTTCAGATCACCATGCAAGAAAACAGTTTTAACATCCATCTACTCCAAATGCAAATCCCAAATGACTATTATTGCAAGCACTGCTCTGATTAAAGTATGTATGACCACAAGAGAAAATATTTCATCATAATCTATCCCATTCTACTATAAAAATTCCTTTGCTACCAGTTGAGCCTTGAACTTTTCCTCTTCTTTTTCTGATACTGCTGGTTTCCTTTTGTACACCCACTTGCAACTAATATCTTTCTTTCCCTCAGGAAGCTGAACTAGCTCCCATGTGTCATTTTTCTGCAAAGACTCCTTCTCCTCAACCATTGCAATCATTCATTTCTCTTTCTCATGGCAAGTGATAGCTCCTTGAAAAGTGGTTGGATCATCGCTGCAGATGAGAAGTGCACAAGAGACCATGTCTTCATAACCCAATATGCTAGGAGACCTTATATTGGTGTGTCTCTGTATGTCTCTGGCTAGATTATAATTATGCAAATCATCTAGAATGAAATTACCAGGGGTTGGATTTGAACCTTCAACTCTCTCAGTTGTTTCTGGATGTTGTTTTAAATCCTTCTGCAAAGCATCTCAACTGCATTTGAACTGGAACTGTTCCTTTGCACCTTGTTTTGATTCTGCTGTAACATGGACTGTTCATAAAAAAATGCATCTCTGTTTATCACCATCTTATCTCCAATCGAATCCTAAAACTTGTATCCTTTCACACCTTTATTATAGCCCAAAAAGATGCACTTCTTGGATTTTGCATCAAGTTTTGATCTTTCATCTTCAGGTGCATGCACATAAACAGGACAACCAAAAATTCGTAAATGATTGAAATTAACTGGATTACATGTTCATATCTCTTTTGCGACTTTGTCATCCAACGATACCCGAGGTGATCTATTGATAAGGTAACAAGCAATATTCACAGCCTTTGCCTAGTTAGGAAACCATGCATTCAGTCTCAAGCATCTTGCCCTTTCACTTAAGGACATGTTCATCCTTTCTGCCACACCATTATGTTGTGGTGTCTTGTGTACTGATAAATGCTTCTGAATCCCATGCTCCTCACAGAACTTCTAAAATTGCGAATTTGTGTACTCTGTGCCATTATCGAACCTCAAATACTTGATCTTTTATGTCAGTTTGATTCTCCACCCTAGCTTTCCATAGATTGAATTTACATAAGACTTTAGATTTATGCTTCAAGAAATACACTCAAACTTTCATAGAGAAATCATCAATAAAGGTAACAAAGTACTAAGATCCTCCCAATGACGATTTCCTGGTAGGGCCCCATACATTAGAATGCACATAATCAAGAATCCCTTTAGTTTTGTGCTTTTTAGTCATAAAACTGACTCTAGTCTGTTTTCCAAGAACACAGAACTTACAAAGATCGAGCTTGCAGCTTTTAACACCATGCAACATGTTTCTTCTACGCAATTTTGTCATCCCACGTTCACTGAGATGACCCATACACATATGTCATAGCTTTGTACTATCATCATCTGATTCCACAAAATGAACTCCACCTACAACTGTACTCCCCAACAGTTTGTTGATATTATCTGCATTTAACTTTCCTTTCATCACAGTCAGTGCACCCTTAATAATTCTGATGCTTTCCTTATCCTCATCTGTCTTAGGAATTAAACCATTTCTATGTAAAGTGCCCAAGGGAATCAAATTCTTCTTCATATCTGGAATATGTCTGACATCACATAATGTTCTAATTATCTCATCATACATCTTAATTCTGTCTTCTTCAATATCAACAATATTGAAGTATCTATCATCACCTAGATAAGCTGAGCCAGAATTAGTTGACGTGTATGAAGTAAACCACTCCATGTTTTGTGTTATATGATAAGAGCATCCTGAATCAAGAATCCATGCATTCGTGAACTGAGGTGATGAAACTGAAAGCATATCATCATCACTGCAATTTGAATTGCACTTTGTACCACATTTACAGACTTCGATGATCCATCACCTTTCTCCCCAGTCTGCTTCTTGAGCTTTGGACAATCTCTTTTCATATGACCTGACTCTTTGCAATTATAGTAATGAATTGTCTTTTTGCATTTGGACTTGGATCTGGAATTTTTCTTTCTAGAACCCTCCTCTTTTTTCCTTCCACGATCATGATTGCCCTTCACATATAAACTGTCGCCATGAGAGCTTTACCCTGCATTCTGCTTTTATTGGTTTTGAGCCAACAATGTTGCAGTGATCTCATCTACTTTGTTAGTTTCTTTCTCATACGTAAGAGTAGTCATCAAATGTTTATAGGAAGAAGACAGTGAACACAAAAAAATCATTGTTCGGTCTTCATCTTCAATAGTCACATCAAGCCGTGATAAATCTGTGATTATTTGATTGAAACCATTAACATGCTGAGCCATATCAGAATCTTCTTGCATCTTCAGCCCATACAACTTTTGCTTTAGATACAATTTATTCGTCAGAGATTTAGCCATAAACTGAGTTTTCAATTTCTTTCATACCTCTCCTGGAGATTTCAGATTCATCACGTAATACATAACCTCATCTGTCAAACATAGACGTATGGTTGTTGTCGCTCGTTGTTGCAATTCCTCCCAATCTTCATCCTCCATGACATCTGGTTTTGTTGCCCGCAAATCTTTCAAGATTCTCTGTTAAGCCAACAAGCCAACAGATCTTTTACTATTGTTTGCCACAATCCGAAGTTATCATTTCCATCGAACTTCACCACCTCAAATTTTGCATCAGAAATTGTCATTTAAAATTGATCCTGCAACAAAAACTTTTGCAAATTCCTTTGCAAATCCTTACTTAGAATCTTTTCCAAAAAAAATGGAAGGATTGAAAAAATTCTCTTAATTAAATTGTCTTAATTAAATTTTCCATAAAAATAATAGATTTTTTTAAGGATTGAAATAATAAATTGAATTTCAAAAATTTTCTTTAATCATTGAAATTCAAAAGCTTTCCTTTCCATTCCGCCTCAGCCAGCAACCGCAGGATTTTCCAGCAAAGGAAGGAAATCCTGGGGAATATTCCCGCTGTTCTTCCTCCATCGCCGAACTCCTCTGCCCTAGCCTAAATTTTCTATTCGTTCCTGTGCCGCCGAAATTCTTCTTCACAGCCTTAGAAGCTTGCTCTGATACCACTTGTTGAGGAATTAGCTCGAAAAAAAAAATAGTAATCAATACAAATCCATAAGAACACACAAAGATTTAACGAGGTTCGGCAAAGATGCCTATGTTATCGGGAGCAAAACGATGACTTTTCCACTAATTCAGAAAAGAAGTAAAAGATACAAAATTGAATTAACCTAGGGTTACAAACAGACATATTTATAAGAAAACTCCCTGATTTGGATAGAATCTTCCGCTCCGCTCCAACATTTATCCCTTATATGGTATATGAGTCATACCTAACACAAATTTTTTAAGCTCGATAAACGAGTCAAACATAAACAATGATATTTTTTAACAAGTCGAGTCTGGACTCGCTCTAGCTCTGCTCGTTTACAGCTCTAATGGCTATATGCATGATTAGAATCGTACAAATAATTTTTTTATTTGCGAACAACTCATGTTCAGCTCACTCACACAAATAAATTTTTTATTTTCGAAATTAAAAAAAAAATCGAATGATATTTTTTAAGGAGTCTCGGCTGATTTACACCGTTAATTATAATAACCACATATCGCACAGAAAATAAATAAATAAATAAATAAAACTCCAATACAAATCAAAGAGGTAGAATCGGGTTTGGTGTCTTCGCTGTCGGTATCCGATATTTGGGACCCACACATTGGCGTCGGTCCACTAACCAAGAACCGGATCTAGCTTTGACCGAGCTATTACTAATATATCTTATGCAACATTAGTTCAGCTAAAAAAGAAACAAACAAAATTAAAAACATTCTGAACCGTTGGATTGGATCCCGTTTTGTCAAATCAACGGTCTGTGGAGAAATTTGACCGACGTACGAATCTCACAGCGAATACAAATTACTTGATTTGTTTTATTCCTTTCTTGTGCTTCGCTGCTGCAGGAGATTTTCACAAGGGTAGGCCTGAGCTCAAAACGAGGACAATGATAGATGCGGGGCCCATGTTTCACACGTGTGCGAGCTGTTCCTCCCTTTTGTGAAAAATTATTGCATATGATCTATGTGGTGCCCGATCTATACCGTAGATCACGATATAATTAATTTTTTTAAAAAAAATAAAATATAAAAAATTTAAAATGAAGTCCACCGAAATACATATTTGCCGTAGATTACCGTAATTTACAGTGTAGATTTGACACCGCATGCATTTCTATCAGCGGTGTCCGTATGGCTTCTCGTCTCTCTGACAGATAGACTTAACTCTTTCTGGCGCCGAAGCGGTGGGTTATGCATATTTTTTTTATTTTAAAATTAAGAAAAATAAATATATTTTCTTATCAATTTATTATTATTCTTCTGAAATAATTACATATCGAGATATATATATATATATATATATATATATATATATATATATTGATATGTAATTATAAATATATTTTTTTCATTTTAACCGATCTAACTTCATATTTTCATTTATATATATATTCTTCATATTTGTGGAATAATTAATTACTGAGTGAAGGGAGAGAATTTGCAAATTCTACTAATTTCTTAAAAAAATAATTTATAGAATATTTATATTTTGTAGTTAAATATTATAAATGAAAAAAATTATTGAAAGGCTTTGAGTAGGTCTGTCAAAATGCATTGTTGTTCGTGAATAATTCGTGTTCGGCTCGTTGAAAATATCGTGCTCTATTCGTTCGCTAAGCAAACGAGACAAACATAAATAATTTTATTTGTGCTCGATTCTTATACAAACCGAATACGAACAAAAATTTGCTCGTTAATGTCCGGCTCCCATTGGTACTGTCTCAAAAAGCAAATAAATTTGTGTATGAAGTCAAACATTTAGATTTGATTTGATCCATTAATCCAAAATTAACTCCAAATCAACCTGTCAACCTAAAATTGACTATAAATCATCATAGCAACACGAAATTTGCCTGATATTGACTTAAAATTGATTGAAATTTGTTTTGTTTTTTACCTTGGTAACTATTATGTCTTATGTTAGACGAATTATACTGTTTAGATTTGGGTAAGTGAGTTGAAGGTGAATTTAATTTGAACTAAGCTTTCAAGCCTGTTTAATGTTCGAGCCAGTTTGAATGAAGCAATTTCAAGTTAGATCGGTTTCAAATTGAAACTGTTGAGTATTGCGGAGCCTGGTCCACTATTCTTTGTTTGGGCGGTCGTGCACCTATGAAAACTATTTATATTTTTTTATTTCCTTCCTGATTAAAATCCCGCTCGCCGCTCTTTCCTTCGCGGCTCCCTTCTCCTTCCCTTTTTGACAAAAAAAAAAAAACAGAAACAATTGTTTTGTGACTGAACCTAGTCGATCGAGCAAGCTGCAGGTGGCTGAACCAGAGGAATCCAACATTCAACTTGCAATCAAAGATTCTCACCCCCCTCCGTATTCGGTGAGATCGTGGTGGGAAGAAAAAAGACGAGTTCTCGGCTTTGGATCCCGTAAGTAATAAAATCCTTTACAATTCTGTGAACATAGACAATTTGTCGAACCACATAAATCTATGTGTCGTGTAATTTTCTCGTTTTATTATCATCGATTTTCACAACAGAAAGCTGTGTATTATTCCTTTAAATTAGCTGCTGATGTTACACATCACTGAGAATCTGTGGGTTTTAAGAAGAGGGTACAAACATTCCTGAAAGAATAAAAGGAAGTGAATACAAAGGCTCCACATCCTCCCTGTCTGCAACTTTATGCTCTCCACAAATAGACTGCCAACACTCATGACATATGACATTTTTCAAGCATTTGTTGGCTGTGTGGTGATGCTTCAATATGCTGACATTAAAAATTTCAATGATAAAGTTATATAAAATATTTATTATGGGTTAGTATTCGAAATGAAGAGAGCATCATACATCATAAAGTGTTGTTGCTGTCAGAAAGTTACGATCTGATTTTTTTAAGAATAGAATAAATTTGTAATGAACACTATAACTTTTTGAAAAGTTGTTTCTTCTGCAGCAGTTTCACAACGGTTTCTTTAAACGACTACAGCTGTCTGAAACGGACTCTCAATATTACAGACCCTCAGCGGCTTAAGCAAAACTGAATGATTAATTTCAAGCGACCGCTTTGTCTCGGTCGAAATCTCTTTCTTTCTCTAGAAACTCACGTACACTAAGGCGATGTTTTGTAGCATCTTATTGCTTGAATTTAACCTGAATCCAAATAAACACAAAAAAAAAAAATGAAAGTTAAATCAAATTGAGAGGTGGATTACAAATTTTATTCCCCGTCGTTCGTGAGGTTCAGCTTTGTCGACATAACGATCAGATTTATTTGATTTGATAAATATTATTTTAACATAAATTCATCTTGCATTTAATAAATTCTATTTAACTTAAATTTATGTTGCAGCTATTCTTTAGAGAAATTAATCGCATTAAGAAAAAATGCTTGCCAAAACGAGCCGAACACGAATGAACAAATATTTATTAGGTCCTGCGAATGAGTCGAACACAATCTTCTTAACGAGTCGAACACAAGCTTCTTAACGAGTCGAACACGAGCTGTTAGCGAACAACGAGCCGTTTTGACAGCCCTACCTCTGGCATGCAAAAATCACTTTTGGAAGAAAAAAATGTGTATTAATTGCATGATTTGACCATATCAACTTTGCATAAGTCAAATTTCTTATACTTGATTTGGTCAATATTTGCTTAATTCATATCATTTTTTTTTATAATGACCACTAGAAATTATTTTGGCAAGCTGTAATGTTATTTGGCTTGTTACAGTAGGCCTGGACAAGCAGATCAAATGAAATAATAGCTGATTCCGATTGCATAAAAGTCCATTCACAAGTTATACTGCATGTTTTATGATTCATTATGCATGCATTATGAGCTATTATTATTCCACTCATTTGAAGTTTGGCAGGTTCATATTTGTCAACTTGTTCATGTTTGGCTCATTCAAATTTGAATTGAGCATCATTTCATTTTGAACAAATATGTATAGATAGTTAGCCATAATGTAAATTCATTTTACATCTCTATTAACTAGTTGTTAAAACTATAAAAACTTAGGCATACAAAAGTTTTTCATTGTGCAAATAATACAATTTAGGTGAATGTCATAATATATATTTATCGTCTTAGTCATTTCATCTGTCATTATACGAATAAGTCATATAGACTTTTCATTTTATGTCTGTGTTAATCTATCTTTTCTAGAACGTGTGTTATTATAATATCTTCGTTGTAATGACTCTTCTTAGTAAATGTTCCCTACATAAATGATTTATTTTCTATGTTTGATCCTTGGTAGTGTTTCATCCAGCATATTCGACCTTTAGGCGAGTTGGAGAACTCAACATAAAGTTCATTACATGTGTTTGGTTTGGCTACATTTCTGGGCAAGTAGCATTAACAAATCACCCACTACGAATTATGGTCCAACTGCCTTGTTGGGTTAGCTGGCTTGCTTGCATCACAACGTAAACTTAGTCTAAGGATTTTAGTTATACATATTTAGTTATATGATTATCTTATCTCTTTATCAATAAAGCTGCAAAACAGATAAAAGGAAGACATTTTTATCTATTCTAATAATCAAGTACATTAAACAAAATTAATTGTGATTTAATTACTCCTCGAGATTTGGTCGTCCTCTAATCCTCTATAAATAAATAGAGAAAGAGTTCATGTTGAACATTTCTTATCATAAGTCCTTTTCTTATGCTTGCATTTGTTCCTTAACTATGTACTTATTGTAAGAATGATGAACGTCTTAGTGGAATAGATTGAGATTCCAAAGGATGAGTTTCTGGAAGGTTTCCTTAGGAAGTAAAAGAGGAAAGGTGGGTGTGAAAGGAGAAAAAATAAACTAAGCTTACAAAAGAAATGATTGTGGTTCTGAGGGATTTTTTCCTAAAACTCATGTTATCAATCTATTGACCTCCAAGGATGTTGCACATGTGATGTATTCAAGGGCTATTGAAGAAGCTCTAGTTTTGGATCAGGCTCTAGGCGAGTTCAAGAATATGAGCGATCCTTTTATTCCTGCTCAAATAGAGTTGGGGTCAAAATATAGAAGAAATAATTATGTTTATGAAGAAAAATAGTTTGTTGAGATTTCTAATGAGATTAAATCAGTTATACAACTCAGTTCACATTTAGGGGACTTATGGAAGAAGATTGCATAGTCAAACACATGCATGAATGGATATGGTGGGCGAATCTGTTCTAACTGAGAAGCTTAAGCAACATATTGTCAAACAAGTCATACTTCCTCCTGTTGACCTTACTTTTTGATTAACTATTTTTTTAGCTTAAATCCGATCTCCTCGAGATATAAGACCTTTCCCCCAGTGTCATTAGATGGCTAAACTAAACTCAGGTAAGCTATAACTTGAAACCCACTCGAGCTAAAACTTGAGATAATCCTAATTTAACATAAAATTAGAATCCAACTGAATAAAATTTGAAATCAATCAAACTAAAACAGAACCAAACATAACCAAAATCAACTAAACCTTAAAACTAACCTAAAAATCAGTTTAAATAGAAAAACACAATGAAATTATCATTTTCTCTACAGAACATCGTAGAGCTTGAAACTTCCAACTTTCTTCAGAAATTTGCATGATATTGATTATTATATATAAAGACCATGCAAAAAAGTTTGATGATTATATAACAATTTTTATAAAAAACTTTTTACCTAAAGTTTTCATATATGAATAGTGTTCCTACCACGCCAAAATTATCGTTTCCTACAGACCAATCAAGTCATCAAAATTTTATTCTACAAGTTCCATGATGTTCATTATCACATATGAGAAGCATAAAAACTAGTTTGATGATGATCGAATACTCTTTTTATATAAAACATTTTGTTTTGAGTTTTCATGCATGAAAAATAATCCCAAATAAAAATTTTTAAATGAAGCATTATTTTATGAAACATACTACGCGAGTGCTTCTGGATTATCGAAATCTTTTAGATGAGCCCCTCCGTGCTCAAATCTAATTTGGTTTAGGAGCTCATTAAACCTACGATAATTTGGACAATAATTTTGATAATAAAAAATAATCCTAATAATTTACTCAAAATAGACTCAAATCAAAACCAAACTTCAACTAATGTAAATGTAAGCTTGGGCTGGTTATAGCATAAATTTTGACAACGGCTCACTTGGTACAGAAAAATTCAAAGAATTCAGTGATATAATTAGTTTTGATCAAACTGAATCCCATCTCAAGATATTGCAAGTCAAAGTATAAGCCCCGCCATAAGAGAAAAAATTAGGTGGATTTTGAATGAAAATTTGTAGTGAATTTTGATTAATTAAATTAAGTATTTTTAGGTCACATTTATTTTAGTTTAAGTTTGATTTTAATTTGAATTCTTATTAGGATTTTTCTTTTTATTATCAAAATTATCGCCCAATTTTGCATGGTTTGAACATAGTCTAGAGTGTTCTAAAAGAATGATGGTATAAGAAAATGCACTATAAATGATGCCAACAATTGATTTTGACTTAGACCTCACGCACTTGAAAGTGTAACTAAAGTGATTTTTTTCATAATAGGATACTTGAGTTTAATACCCACAAAATTTTGTTGACATAGTACACTGGAAACTTCCACGTGTTTTCCTCTCGAATTAGCATAGAATTATTCACCTCTTCTCTGACTCTAAGCTATAGTAGTAAGTCATCACTAACTTTGGGTTTTGTAGCGATGATGTAGATGATAAGAAGTACTTTAATTGTGTGAAAGCTTGTTCACACTTTTCTATCTAAGCATTTAGTGCTTCTCAAAACTTTAAAGAAAGTTGAATACTTTCTAACTTGGACATGAAGTGACTTAATCCAACAATTCATCCTATTAGGCAGATTAGTTCTTTGGTGATTCGAGGGGATAAAATATCTAAGATAGTCTTTACATTCTTCAAATTTGCTTTTATGCCATAAGAAGTGAGTAGGTAGTCAAAGAAAATTTTCTAAGCGAGCTCCAAAAATGCACTTGAGTGAATTTAGCTTCATGTTGGAACCCTTTTAGCATTTTGTAAGGGTTCTCTTAGATTGTTTACATGCTATTCCAAGAAATTATTCTTAACAAATACATCATTAAAACATATCTCAATTTTTTTTTCTTTTTTTTACATATAAAATATTAAATCCATCATTTTTTGATAGGTTACACCTATGTTCTTAAGCTCAAAAGATATTATATTAAAATAATATGCTTCCCTTCAGTATGAATATTATTTTGTTAGCATTTGCAAGATGCATCTTGATTTGGTAAGGCATGAAGAATGTGTCCAAGAAGATCATGATCAAGTAGCTAACTGTAGAGCCGACTAGTGCATCTATTTGTGATAGTGAATAATTATCTTTCATGCAAGTTCAGTTCAAATTTGTGAAATCAACATACATCCACCACTTACAATTAAACTTTGAGAACATCACCATATTTGTGACCCACTATGGTTACTAGACTTCTTGGATAAAACTTGCGTCAAACAACTTTTATACTTATGGTTAAATAGCCTTCTTGAGTGTTACGATGACTGGCCACATCCTCCAATTAATAGGTCTAACTCATGGGTTGAAATTGATTCTAGGGCATGTGATATCAATATTGCACACCCCGCATTTTGTCTCTTGTCCAAGACACAACATCTATGTTTCCACAGAGAACTACAACCAACTCTCCTCTTTTTCAAGAGTAAGAGATTGTGCCAAATTAGAAGGTTCTTGGTTAATCTTCCACGATTTGGACTTCCTCAATGACCTCATACACCTTTAGACCACTTCTTCTCTTTGCATCAATTTGAATGATCTCCTCTTGCACACTTCCTACAACTGCTTCATTTATCACAAACATAATTAAAGAGGATATTCAAAGAACTCTCCATGCTTATGAGAATATTATCAGATAATTTCTTAATGGGGTCATGACCATGATAACGTTATTATAAGAGTCCCATTTGGTTGGTAAGTCGATGTAAGTGAAGGTGGTGGGTGGTTGGCCAACTACCAGTTGTTGGAATGAGCTCCCCAAGTTTATCTAGCCCAATAAAAGTTGCTTAGGGCTCAACTAACAAGAAGCCTTAGTTCTGTCTCCACAAAGCATGGTTGAAACTATTGCTATGTGAATGGTCTATGTTGGGACAACCTCATTGCAAGCTTCTTCAAAAGTACCTTAACCTATATCCAAGTATTTGACCATTGCGTAGTGAATTCATTTAAGTTTATTTCTCTGATTAACTAATTAATCATGCTTCTCAGTACACACAATATCTCTGAGTCACACATGTGGTCCCCAGCCTTCATGGGTGATGGCTTTTAAAAACACTCATTATTTTGGATGTTCATAACTATTTTGACTAATGAGACTCTCATCAAAGTTGTGGCAGGTGGATCATAGATTGGAGTGGCCTGCCTCCTCATTACTTAATGATTAACTTACCTCTCGTATTGAGTTATTCCTTTAATATGACAAATTCAGTGCTCTTGGAAATGAGCTCGCTCTTAAAAAGGAAAAGTATAGTGCTTCTCAAATTTGAGCTTCATCAAATGCTCCACATGGTGGCTTCCTTCCCCTTGGTTGAATTGGAAAAAAAAGTTTCTTTTGACCTGTGATGCTCCTCAAGCTAAGATGTGATTATTAGTCAACTCTAATAAATCAATTAAGGTCTTCGGCTTTACAACTTGAGATTGTAGTGGAAAATAACTTATCTTAATCCTTAGGCGAGTAAAGCATGAATGGCAATAGGCTTAGGATCTCTAATGTCTAACATCTCCTTTTGAAAGAAGATAATAAAGCTCCTAAAAGGCTCTCTTAATTTCTGGTAAATTTGTAATGCCTGAAAACTCTTATAATTTTAGTGCACTAGAAAATTGTAACAAATATGTGCTTGAAATCGACAAAAGAAGTAATCACTCATAGTGACAAGATGTTAGACCACTGCATAGGTGACTCTTAAAAGAAAATTAACACTTCAAAATATTATTTATTCATAATAGGCCTCAGCAATCTCTCTAGAAATGATATTCTACAACTGACATCTCCTCGAGGCTCTTTCTCGCCTTCTATCTCTTCCATAATCAAGAGAGAAACAAATGTTATTAGGGTAAAAAGTTTTGTCTGTCTCCATTTGTTAGAATGGATGACAGGTTCTTCTTATCCAAGTAGTAGGTGCACTCCTCTGTTCCACTGTTGATCATGGAGAAGCAGAGAGTACTTGCACCCTCGATACTACTCTTGCGATATGTTTTGAAGTTTCTCTTATATATATCATCACCATCATTTTCTCTCTAAGAACACTTATCTATTGTTATAAACTCTATGGTACACTCCAAGTTTATGGAGAATATTCTATTACTTGGTTTTGCTCATTATATAACTTTCTGCTTGTTTGTGAAATATGTTTCATGTTCACTGCACATTTTATGTTGTTGAACCTACATTTAGGGTCTGTTTGGTGCAGCTGCAACTTTGTTAAGAAGCAGATGTGAAGCTGTTGTTCAAAAAGCTGCTGTTCAAAGAGCTCTAGTGATTATTACAATTTTTTTTTTTTTAAAAAGTCAGACTATAACTTTCTAGCAGCCACCGTAGGTAGTCAGGTCTGGTGGGAAAAAGTAATTTTCAGCTGTAGCTTTATGAAATCACAGACAAAATGCAGTTTTGCCAAACATAAAAAACGGCGGTGCGGTGTCACATCTCCACTGCACCGCCCTAAACACACCCTTAGTGACAAACTCACACCATCAAAGAAAGAGTTAGAAAGGATAAGCCTAAAGAATCAAAAGAAAAAATGAGAAAAAAAATGGAGCTTTGAATATCTAAGGAAGCAATCTCTCACCTCCCATCACTCTAATGTAGCTATTCTTATTTATAAATAAGTTGAACTAAGATACATTACATGCAATAAACAATCCAATAATGTGAATACCAAGAGATATGATTTACATCTTTATTGTCTTTTTCTTTGACAATATCAAGATAAGGCATATATAGTAGCCACCTTATGCCCCTCTTGACCTGCATTTTCTAGTGTGCACGTTCTTATAATCTCTTCTTTGTAATGCATTTCCTTGGTAAATATTCTCCAAATAAGTAAATCTTCTTCTGCATTCGGTTATTGATAACGCTTTTGTCATCCTATTCAGCTCAAAGACAAGTTGGGGTACTTGTCGCTTATTTCACCTATTGTGCCTAGTCAGGTTGAATTGTTTCGATAGACAGCGTTGGTCGATCACTCTGAATGAGCCATCAGGATGGGTATTCTAGTCTAGTTGTCTTGCAGGATCGACTACCTGGCTCACATCACAACATGAAACCCGAATTAGGGGCTTTGGCTATACACATTGTGTTTACCCATTTGCTTAGGGTTTGTTTGGGGCAGCTGCAACTGAGTTGCCCCAGGAAGCTGCTACGGGAAAGCTTACTTCATGTTTGTTGCAGCTGTAAGACAGTTGTTTATGAAAAAATGATCATTCTACCCATATTTAGTATAAGTGTTTAAAACAGAACTATGACAACCACATATTTGATACTTCAGAAGTAAAAAATTTATTTCAAAACAGAATAAAAGTTCGGATGCACAACTTACTTAACAGTGAGTGCCGAAAATGCTAAAGAAAAAGAAAAAAAAAACTAATAAAATTAGAGCATATCCGGATCCAAATCGTCCCCATCAAGAATTCTTTTCAATGATACAAAATATTATGATAAACTAAATATTGGCTATTAAACAAAACTAAAACATTTAAATATAATGTACCCTTGCTTCGATGACCCCTGGAAACACTCAACAAATTAACTGATACCCCAAATCCACATTGAATATATATACAACACCTTAACTCCAACTCTAGCTCAAAATTCAATCACAAATAGCATAGAATAAGTTCATTTCAAAACCCTAAATCAAAAAAGTGAAAAATAGAATAGATATTCAATTAAAACCTCACCTTCTACTCAGAATCGGCTACGCCACCTTCTTCCATCAGCGGTATCTTCCTTCCAAGTAGCTTGATCGCTGCATCTCTCCCCTCAGACATACCTTTCTGTGCCCTAAGCTTCATCTTCTACCTCGAGCCCCCAAGTCCAGCAGCGAGCGAGGCAGCTTCGAGGGAGTGTGGGCGGCTTCAAGCGGCGGGACGACTTTGAGGGCTTTTTGCGAGGGAGGGCGAGGCAAATAGGTCAAAGTCGATCAATAACATGGGGATGCGGGGTCGATCCCGCGGCCTGAGTTCCGCCTATTTTAGTGGCGGGCGGCCGCGAACACGGCATCCAAACAAGAATTTTTTTTCTTAGCTTCGCGGATTAGACTCGCACCGCACGAAACACATTGTCCCAAACAGAGCCTTAATGAATGAATTGAATATGAACTTCCTAAAATTTCCGAACACAAGTCATTCACAAATGACAATTTTCTAACAATCAATATCTTAGTACATATTGATTATCATAAAAGCAAGGATATTCTAGAGAGATTTTCTCTCAATGTGTATCATATAAATTAATGGATAATTATTGAATCTGCAAAAGACAAAAAAAACTATATTAATATAATTAGCATAATCAATGACGCGCTAGTCAAAGAAACAACAAACATGTTTATTGACCAAAATTCACTCAATAACTAATTGATGCAGTTTCATTAAGGAAACAATAATGGTCATACCTGTATAATTGATATATTTTAAGTTAAGATGCCAGTCTCACTGCCAGTGAAGTCAATCATCATCATCAATGTATCATTAAGCACATGAAAGCCTACCTAATCACATGCAAAACAAAAAAAACAATAAATAAATCAAGCCCGAATCTCAACAAGTCAAAGTTTGATCCTGTGAAAGAACAGAGCTTCCATTATTTCCTGTCATGTACATAAAAGAAAAAGAGTATTTGGTCCTACTTTAGTGCTGGGTAATTTGAAACTGTGAAAAGTCTGTTTGGTTATGCTTTCTTTTATAGTTCTCATTTATCTCCATCTGAAGATTTTCACATGGTTGATCAACTCTTAACAGTTTGTTAAAAGCAGACCAACAGAAATAATAAACAACAAAAGCATACAAATTGAAATAAGGAAAAGCGGCTGATTTCTTTTCCTACTTATAAAATAAGTTCTTTTCATCTTCATGTTATTGTCAAGAGGAATGTAGGCCACAGGAAAAATTCCTAATTCAGCTTCACAAAAACAAGAAGGAATAAGTAAATCTAATGATAAGTGTTGATACTCCATTACAAATATGATCATGTACATGGAGTGTGTAAATCTGGAATTAATAGTCGTTAAGATTGATGAAGATGTCAATGGGAAATTCATGAGCTGGCATTAGAATTTGTGAATTTCTTTCTATTCATTTAAGAAAATAAGAATACATGAGTTATATGCACTTTCCTGGAAATCATAAATGCCCTTCTTCCATTCTCTGAAGTTGCTTCACTTTTTTCTTCAGGAGGAGTACATGTTCTAGCGGTGGTAGATCCAGGCTGCACAAAGGAAAAGAATTGACAACAATAAAGGCATTCATTTTTTGTTTTTTTAATTTCTTAGTGCTTGTTTGGGATCAAAGTTATTCTTTATTGTGTTTTTTTGGTTAATTCCTTTGTTTTTAAAATATGCTTGCTTAATGTGTTTTTAACATTTTTTTTTCTAAAAACAAATAAACATATTTTTGAAAACACTCAAAATATCTTTTAGGTGTATTGAGTGTTTTTAAAAAATAATCATATCTAAATCAAACATACCAAACATGTTTTGTTTTAAATTAAAATATAAACAAACAAAATAAAAACATAAAATATAAAATATAAGTGATCCCAAAAAGCCTGTTAGAACCAATTTTTAGATATAAGAGAAAAATATTGGCCATTGGAAAATAAACTTCAAATTTTGAATCACTCAGAATTCACCAAACCAATTTTATCAAACTCTACACATCGAATTGATCAATTTGAGATATAGTAATAAATATGAATTATGAATATAATGGGAGATATAAAAATAATCATATTTTGACTAAATTTAACTAATTTATCATCTAATTATTCTCCCTAATCCACATGCAGTTGTGAGATGGATCGAATGACTAAGATTAAATGGGATTACATTAAATTTTGGGTTTTTCCTCATTCTCCCCTCACCCTCATTTAGTTTCTTGGGTCTGTTGGGTTCTGTAACTTTATCCCTGTAACAGGAGCGCAACCGACAAGCACAGTGCTGAAACTCGCGGCTCGAAGCTCCCGGGAGAAATCTGAAAGTTAGTGAACCCTTTTTTATGATATTCCAGATATTCATTTTCTTTCATATGTTTTCATTTTGATATTTGTCATGAATCAGTGCACTTTTTCATTTTCAGTCGCTGTAACGAGAGACAAATTTGTGTCGAAGATTTTTTTGGGCTCTTTATGGGCCACCATCAACAAGAATTCAGCAAAGCATAGGGAAGAAGGGAGTGTTAGGACGAAGGAAGAGAGTAAATTGTATAGAGAATTCATGCAGGGCAACCCATTGGAGGTAAATATCAACACATATCTTTATATGTGGGGTTAAATTAAGATCTCAATTATAAATTTCTTGAATGTTCAAGGGATTACGAAATCTAGGTTGTTTATACTAGTGGCACGTTCGAGACAAGGGTGGGAAACTCGTCGTAAGGCTGTTTCATTAATTCTGGTAAAATAATTATATGCTAACTCAGGAAACTAACTCGATGTAAATTTTCATGTGATTATATGTTTGATGATATTGCATCTAAAATTTTTTATATATTGTTGATGAATACCTACATATAATATATGAATGCAAACTTGGTTTTTCACTTACGATAACTATAATTTTATTATGTGATGAATTTGATAAACATGCTAATGAAACAATTTCTTGCAACTATTCATTTATTATGACTCATGCATATGATATATGAAATGTCTATAATAAATGTTTGTTACCGAAATTATGTTTAAGAAATGTCACAAATGAAATTATAGATAGGTTATTACATGAATACTTACAAGTACAGATGAAATTGAATGATGAGATTCCTCTCAAACGGATATGAAACTCTGGGAACTGTTGGAATCAAACGGAGATGGAACGTAGGGAACCATTGGAACCAGA
>NEWO01000738.1:39993-103860 GCA_003013225.1 Phalaenopsis aphrodite
CCTAGAGAACCATAAAAACATCATGCTATGTCAAAATTAAGCCCAATCCTAGCTCTGCAGATACCCGTGATGGGAAAAAAAAAGTTCTACTTAAACCTATAATTAAAAAAAAATGATCTTAGAAATGTTAGTACTGCTCTAGCTGAAAAAAAATGAAAGAAATGAGAAGTATTTACCCTTTCAACCAATTATTAAACGATAATGAAGCGAAATAAACCAAATGTTAAAATATGATTCTAAAATGTCATTCAATGTGTATTACCCATTAAGCTCATGGACTTGGTTCAATATTCATTTTCAGCTATATTTGGTTTATTGGAAAATAAAAGGCATAAACTGATTAAAGTTTCTGAAATAGCTTACAACACAAGCATGAACATCATCACATCCACATAAAAGCCTCCCATTAAGCATGTCAGTTGCTTGGAAGACCCCTCCTTCTTCACTCCTCTGCAGGCAGAGAGCTTAACATAAGAGAATGAACATTCATAGAAGAAACCTCTTCAGAGTTTAACAATGTGAATAATCATATGAGATTTTTATGCAAACCTTGTAGAAATCGACAGCAACAAAGTTTGCCCACCGATTGCTTGCTGCTGAATGGCAAGTTTGAAGCATGTTAATGAGTTCTGCAGAATTGTGCCTACATGCTGTTGCCTCAATCGGTATGGAGGGGAAATAATTCACCAAAAAAAAGAGATTTGGTCAAGTCGGTAAGAGGAGATGATTCGCCATGGTTTGAGCAATTACCAGCTTTCATTCCATCATCTCCATCTTTAAGTTCAAAGCATCATGCGTATGAGAGATTGTTCATTGTTTGATCAAGTAATGGATGAACTCACTCACATACAATGATGTAATAGAGGCATGGGTGCATAGCCATGTGTTGATAATAAGGGCTCAAGCTAGGTGATATATTTTTATAGATCAGTGTCTTCGATCTACTCCTTATCTCTTCAATTTGAGGCTTTTAGGTTGGCGCTTGAGCTTGTGGAGTATTCATAATGAATCAAGTTGTCTTAGACATTGTAATGTTTGTTGGAGTTTCCTCATTATCTACAGTGCCTTCTTGCTCAGATATGGATATTGATGCTTATAGAGGTGGTGTCAGCGGCAAGGAGCAACAAGCGATAAGCATCAGGGATGAGGGTGGCGGCAAAGGGGAATAGGTGGGTAGCTAATGGCAGGGAGGCAGGTTACCGGCGATGACAGCGAAAGTCCATATATGATGATCAATGGATGGCAGACGTCAAACAACATCGATAAAGGTGGTTGTAGGCGGCATGGGTGGCAACTATCGGCAAGAGTGGCAAGCTATTGACATTGAATATGGATGCAACAAGCAATGGGCATCAACAACAACAACAAGCTCGATGAATTCTTTCAACAATACACCCAAAATTTTAAAAAAATGTGACATTCTTTTCACCACAAACCAAACCACCCCAAAATCATTCACACAAATGTCAAATCCAAAGCAACAAAACAAAATAGAATGTTCAACAAGCAATTAAAATAAAGAACTATTCTTACTTCCTGAAAAAAGAAAACATTTTTAACATTAAAAAATGAAACAATTTCACATTGTTAGAAAACTACTCTCCCCTGCTTTCCAAAATATCAGAGAATACATGTATTGTACAGCATCGTTAAAAGAAATTCTGCATATAGATTTAACATACTGAGGTCATTAGATGCCATGTTGGGTACCAAATACAAATTTGATCATAACCCGATGCACACAAATAGCATAATACTATTATTTTCTTTACCTTCAATGAAAAATCAACGCATTAGTAAACATGAATTGTAAGGTCATTATGAAAAAATAAAAGTTGACTTTTGAAGTTCCCGTGCTCTGAAAATAAAGAAACCGCAAGTATAATAGAAACATTCGAACACCAAATTTTATAAGACAACAAAACATCCACAACTCAACAAGTACTAAAAGCACAATAACAATCTTAAGACAAGATACAACAATATTAAACGCGCCTTAAAAAGGCTAGAAATCATTTCAGAAATTCTGTTTTCGAAAATTTTCCTTCTAACGGTTTGCCTTGGCCACACGTTCAATCTCGTCTTTCTTCTTGATTGCATAACTACAAACAAAACAATGACATCTGTAAGTTACTTTTAAAAAAGTGGCAATAGTACTCGTTTTGATGTGATACTAAAGATTCAAGACTATATGTAAATATAAAAGTTTAGGTGTGAGATATGTAAATACATAAGAATTGTGTGTAATGTATGCAAATGGCTGAAATAAAAATAAGAAAAAATAATCACAGGACGGAAAGCTCACCTGTTGGAAGAACCCTTCGCCGCATTAATCAATTCATCAGCAAGACACTCAGCAATTGTCTTAATGTTCCGAAAAGCACTCTCGCGAGCACCTGTTGTGAGGAGATATATTGCTTGATTAACCCGTCTCAGAGGAGAAATATCAACTGCCTGGCGCCTAACAACACCAGCAGATCCAATTCTAGTGGCATCCTCTCTTGGTCCACTGCAAGTAAAAACAAATAGAGAATATAAGCATTAACAGAAAAAGAAACTGAGAAAATCAGTATAAAATATTCTATGTTCATTGAAATTGATAAGCCACAACTACTAAGCAGAATAAACTGTTTTGATACATCACATAGCAATAAAGCAACAAACTAATCATTGCATTGCCTAGCTTAGACTTTCATTTGAACTAACTCAAATGTAGTCAAATCATTATTTACCTGTTGATGACAGCATCAACAATGATTTGAATTGGGTTAGTATCAGTAAGGAGATGAATGATGTCCATGGCATGTTTAACAATGCGAACGGCCTTCAGTTTTTTCCCATTGTTACGACCATGCATCATCAATGAATTGGTCAACCTTTCAACAATGGGACATTGTGCTTTCCTAAACCTTTTCACAGAATACCGTCCAGCAGTGTGTGGAAGATAAGTAGCATGTTTCGAAGGAGTTACCGCAATATAGTCAGCAAGTGACATGTCAGAAACCTGATACAAAGAAAGAATCAACAAAACAAAACAAAACAAAAAAAAAACTTATTCTTATGAACTGAAGAAAATTAACAAAAAAATTCAAAACCATGAATCATAGAAGAAAAAAAAACAAAAAGAATTGTTAAATTGATTACTGCATGATCAGCATTTGTTTGACTTTGCTCTTGATTAGATAAATAAAAAGTAACCATCAAACAAAAATTTCCGAATAAATCTCCAGTTCCCTCAAACAAAATTTCTCCAATCAGGCATCTCTCTCTTCAGTCCCCACATATCCAAATTAGGACATAGCAATCCACAGCTTTACATCTTATGCTTTTCAACATTGTTCAAAAGGTATCTTTGATTTCTCCCACCTTAATCAATTTATAAAATATAATTTTTTAAACCTCAATTCTGTGAACATTCCACTGCTTACCACTCGCAGCTTACCTCTCAATGCTTATGTGCTCAAAAAGTCAATTTCAAAGTAAGCTCTCTTATTTTTCCCGCATCTATTTTTCAAACCTCTTTTTTCCTTTTATTGCTTATTCATAAATGCATTTTCTCTTTTTTCCTTTTATTTTTCAATCCTCTTTTACACTTTAGCCTTAAACATATGGAGTTCTCATAGAAATAGGAATTACGAACAAAAGTCATCCACAATTTTTCCTCTTTTACACTTTAGCCTTGAACAAAAAGCTCTCGTATGTCCTAGTTTCCTTATATTATGTGTCTAAAGTATTTATTTGAACATTATTTACTTGTAGAAGTATAAAAATATAAAATTATTAACATAAAGAAGTTCCATTAATACGTACATCTGCCATTTTTTTGTTGTTTTTGTATAGTGTAATTTTTTTTATTTTACATGAGCATAATTTTTATTGTATTTGAATGATTATATGATTCTAACTGAAATTTAATGAATCGTCTGAGATTTGTTTATAAAAATTAAACAGGACATCTACTTAAAACCATTTTCATTTTTTTTTGCTTGAAATGTGATGTGATGAAAATTTAATTTACTTGATAATCTTAAAAAGTGTTTTACATTGCAGAGAGGTTTGGACCGATACAAGTAATAGAAGATTAGTCCAATAACATAGATTGTTATGAAAAAGGTTATAAACCATAAGATAATTCAGTTTCATACTGCTTAAAAAAAAACAGGTTTACAGATAGTATTTTTAGTATTATAAAAAGCAAATGTCTCAAGTAGAATGTCGCATTAATGTTAGAATAACTCTGGTATGGATATGTATAAAAATACAGGCATATATTTAATATGATCCTTTTGTATGAAATTCAAAATAATAAAACATCAAATAAAATTTAAACTCAAGACCATAGAATACCATCTTTGAGAACAGTTATTGGATACTGGAAAGCAAAACGTCAACTATAATACAAGGTTGCAGCCAATATATATACAGTGTCGTGTATTAGTTATTTCTCCGCCAAGTACTTCCAGTCTTCTATTATGCCTCAAATGCAGACAAAAAACAACCCTCAATTCAGTTAAGGCAAGAATAATTTGAAGTACATCGGTGCAGATTATCTCACTGACTATTATTTATGCATTTGCACTTGAGTGGATACTTATTTTTTTAGCCTTTGAACAGTACCAATATATTAAAAATTGTTGAAACTTTTAAGATTATACACCAAAACCGTTCAAAGTAAAGATTAACCAGCAAAACTTGAGTAAAGCTACAACAAACCTAAGGACTAGCCACCAAAATATTTGATTATGATCTAATATAACTTTTCTAGTAGGTAGTAGGTCTAACAAACTAACAGTTCATTTTGGATTCAAAGGATAGCAGACCTCCAACAATGTCTTTTTCTTTAGCAACTACGTTTTTGAGATGATCTCATTAACAAGTAATTTTGATCTTTCTTTTGCTAATTTTGAGTCAGTGACACCTATCAATCCAAAGCATATTGATTAGCATAATGATCAATTAGTTTAACATAATTTTTATAAATGATCAATTAGTTTAGTGGATAAATAATTATTGATTAGCATAATTAGAAAAAAATAGAATTTAGTTAAACTATAAATTTATATTTCAAGCAACAGATTTAAATCCTGGAATTAAATTACATAGATATTGTCAATAATTTAACCGAATGAGCAATTATCTAAAAACTTAACTTAATAAACCAATTAATCAAATATATGAGCAAGTGACTTACCCAGCTAAACAGGTAATCGGTGAATAATTATTAAAAATCAAAAGATTGACTAAATTTTTAATACTTTTGTAGGATGAAAATTAATTAATTTCTATCATAGTAATGAAATAATCAAATTCTAAATACATTTATATTCTAATTTATATTCTAATAAACCTAACGGACTTTTTTAGGGGTTGTCTAGTAGCCAGTTTTAAGCAAGATGTACGCAGGATATAGCATAAATCCAAACATATGGCAAAAAATGCCTACATCAATACTGAGGTCCCGTAAATCCCAAAATGATGTCGATTTGTAATAAACATGAAATTTACTAAATCCCGTAGTTTAGTTGATTTAAAAGGATTTATGAAAAAATAAAACATCTCTCACGAGGCGTCACACTTACAGTGAAGCTCTTTATCTTCATTGTTGTAGCTCGGCATATTATCCCCATCCCCTGCCTATCCACCTCTTCGGCTTAGGCTTTTTAGGGAAATTCGTTAGAGAGTACTAGTTCATGAACATCACCAGGTTTGTTATTTTGTTTTATTTTCTTTTTTTACCATTTTCTTGCATTTTGAACTACTGTCTTTAGGTTACAAATTTGTAGAATTTCAAACTACTAATGTTAAATCGAGATTTGTTTTTGGTATTTAAATATTTCAAAATTGTATATATCTGAGTGATAGGTTTTTAAAGTCAGCAATTATACGACCAAGAGTTATGCATCCTTTGTTACTTGTTCAAATCTGTTTTTAAGAAGCACTGAAAGTAACATTTTATTTGATAAATTTTTCTTAGATTGAAGATAAGGTATACAATGAACGAGTTAAGTTTTGCAATTAGAAATTGGAGTACCAGGTATTCAGCAATTTTTTTTATCTTCCTTGAGGTTACAAACGTGTCTTTAGAAAGTTTTTTATCTCACTGTACACTTACAAAAAACAACAAAAACAAGACTTTATCCCATTAATTGGGGTCGGCTACATGAATCCTTTTTTCTACAATGTGTTCTATTGAGTTTTTTTTTTTCACTGTACACTTGATGTAAATAAATATATGCAATATAGCCTCATGCATTTTATCAACTCTAGACTGTCAGTGTTAGCTACTCTTATATTCTATATTCTTTTTAGTGGTATAATTAATTTTTTACTGGAGTGAAATTTAGTTTTAGTTATATCAATTTTTTGTGGAAATAACAGTTTTTATACTATTTCCTTCGTATGTCTTTACCGTCCTAAGTTGTATTCTTTATTAAAATGAAGAAACTAAATGAGCAATTATCATGCATTTCATTAGCTCAAAACTGCAATAGCAACTATAAGAATTTTACTTTTCTACATTGATTTCTTAGGGAATGATTTTGTACTGAGGCGTGAAAATAATAGTTTCTAAATGTTTCATTAGAATTAGAATTTTGCATTTTTTTATAAAAGTCTACATCAGATTCTATAGAAGTTCCCAGTTTTGACAGCCAACTTTGACAAACTTGCTCTTATAATGTGTTTGCAATGAAAATTCCTGTCAATTTCCTTGTTGTTGAACAGGATACCGAGTGTTATTATTTCCAACAACAACAACAACAATAAACCTTTATCCCACTAAGTGGGGTCGGTTACATGAGTCATTTTTCTCCATTGCGTCCTATTAAGTGTCATATTTTCATTTAATTCTAATAAATTAAGATCATTTTTTATACAATATGCCCAAATCTTTCTAGGTCTACCTCTGTCTTTCTTAACACAAGTCCAATTTAAAACATCTACTCTCCTAATCGGATCAACAGATAGTCGACATTTAATATGACCAAAGCATCTAAGATGACTCTCTAATTTTGTCCGTCACTGGAGCTACACCAACCCTATCACGAATATATTCATTTCGCATTTTCTCTCTAAGTGTAAAGCCACTCATCCACCTAATCATTCTCCTCTCGGCAAAACTAAACTTAGTTTTATGCTTCTCTTTTAAAGGCCAACATTCAATGCCATAGAGCATTGCAGGTCTCATCACCATCCTATAACATTTTCCTTTCAGTCCATGCGGTACTTTTCTATCACACAATAGGATTCCTCCACTTCAACCAACCAACCTGAATTCTACCAATAACATCTCCATCTATATCGCCATCACTTTGAATAATAGACCCAAAATATTTAAAGTGTTCACACCTTTTAATAATTTGATCCCCCATAGTTACAATTCTATCAATGAAGCTGCTACTACTAAAATTACATTCAATTTATTCAGTTTTAGTTCCAGTCAAATGAAAGCCTTTAGACTCCCATGTAGACCTCCATAATTCAAGTTTTTCATGATCTTTCATTGTCGTCTTATCCACGAGAAGGATATCATCAGTAAAAAGCATACACCAACATACATCCTCCTATAAATGTCTAGTAAAAGCATCCATAACTAAAGCAAAAAGATACAGGCTTAAAGCCGATCCTTGATGTAATCTAAAAGAAATAGGAAAATATTTCGTCAATCCTCCTTTAGTTNATAATTATTAAAAATCAAAAGATTGACTAAATTTTTAATACTTTTGTAGGATGAAAATTAATTAATTTCTATCATAGTAATGAAATAATCAAATTCTAAATACATTTATATTCTAATTTATATTCTAATAAACCTAACGGACTTTTTTAGGGGTTGTCTAGTAGCCAGTTTTAAGCAAGATGTACACAGGATATAGCATAAATCCAAACATATGGCAAAAAATGCCTACATCAATACTGAGGTTCCGTAAATCCCAAAATGATGTCGATTTGTAATAAACATGAAATTTACTAAATCCCGTAGTTTAGTAGATTTAAAAGGATTTATGAAAAAATAAAACATCTCTCACGAGGCGTCACACTTACAGTGAAGCTCTTTATCTTCATTGTTGTAGCTCGGCATATTATCCCCATCCCCTGCCTATCCACCTCTTCGGCTTAGGCTTTTTAGGGAAATTCGTTAGAGAGTACTAGTTCATGAACATCACCAGGTTTGTTATTTTGTTTTATTTTCTTGCATTTTGAGTCTTTAGGTTGCAAATTTGTAGAATTTCAAACTACTAATGTTAAATCAAGATTTGTTCTTGGTATTTAAATATTTCAAAATTGTATATATTTGAGTGATAGGTTTTTAAAGTCAGCAATTATACAGCCAAGAGTTATGCATCCTTTGTTACTTGTTCAAATCTGTTTTTGAGAAGCACTGAAAGTAACATTTTATTTGATAAATTTTTCTTAGATTGAAGATAAGGTATACAATGAACGAGTTAAGTTTTGCAATTAGAAATTGGAGTACCAGGTATTCAGCAATTTTTTTTATCTTCCTTGAGGTTACAAACGTGTCTTTAGAAAGTTTTTTATCTCACTGTACACTTACAAAAACAAGCCTTTATCCCATTAATTGGGGTCGGCTACATGAATCCTTTTTTCTACAATGTGTTCTATTGAGTTTTTTTTTTTCACTGTACACTTGATGTAAATAAATATATGCAATATAGCCTCATGCAGTTTATCAACTCAAGACTGTCAGTGTTAGCTACTCTTATATTCTATATTCTTTTTAGTGGTATAATTAATTTTTTACTGGAGTGAAATTTAGTTTTAGTTATATCAATTTTTTGTGGAAATAACAGTTTTTATACTATTTCCTTCGTATGTCTTTACCGTCCTAAGTTGTATTCTTTATTAAAATGAAGAAACTAAATGAGCAATTATCATGCATTTCATTAGCTTAAAACTGCAATAGCAACTATAAGAATTTTACTTTTCTACATTGATTTCTTCGGGAATGATTCTGTACTGAGGCGTGAAAATAATAGTTTCTAAATGTTTCATTAGAATTAGAACTTTGCATTTTTTTTATAAAAGTCTACGTCAGATTCTATAAAAGTTCCCAATTATGACAGCCATCTTTGACAAACTTGCTCTTATAATGTGTTTGCAATGAAAATTCCTGTCAATTTCCTTGTTGTTGAACAGGATACCGAGTGTTATTATTTCCAACAACAACAACAACAATAAACCTTTATCCCATTAAGTGGGGTCGGCTACGTGAATCATTTTTCTCCATTGCGTGCTATTGAGTGTCATATTTTCATTTAATTCAAATAAATTAAGATCATTTTTTATACAATATGCCCAAGTCTTTCTAGTTCTACCTCTGTCTTTCTTAACATAAGTCCAATTCAAAACATCTACTCTCCTAATCGGATCAACAGATAGTCCACGTTTAATATGACCAAACCATCTAAGATGACTATCTAATTTTGTCTGTCACTGGAGCTACACCAACCCTACCCCGCATATATTCATTTCGCATTTTCTCTCTAAGTGTAAAGCCACTCATCCACCTAATCATTCTCATCTCGGCAAAACTAAACTTAGTTTTATGCTTCTCTTTTAAAGGCCAACATTCAATGCCATAGAGCATTGCAGGTCTCATCACCATTCTATAACATTTTCCTTTCAGTCCATGTGGCACTTTTCTATCACACAATAGGATTCCTCCACTTCAACCAACCAACTTGAATTCTACCAATAACATCCCCATCTATATCACCATCACTTTGAATAATAGACCCAAGATATTTAAAGCGTTCACACCTTTTAATAATTTGATCCCCCATAGTTAAAATTCTATCAATGGAGCTTCTACTACTAAAATTACATTCAATTTATTCAGTTTTAGTTCCATTCAAATGAAAGCCTTTAGACTCCAATGTAGACCTCCATAATTCAAGTTTTTCCTGAGATTTCATTGTTGTCTTATCCACGAGAAGGAAATCATCAACAAAAAGCATACACCAACATACATCCTCCTATAAATGTCTAATAAAAGCATCCATAACTAAAGCAAAAAGATACGGGCTTAAAGCCGATCCTTGATGTAATCCAAAAGAAATAAGAAAATATGTGATCAGTCCTCCTGTTCGAACACAAGTAGCAGCTCTAGTACACATTAATGATCTGAATATAAGTCATATCAACCTCTTTCTTCTCAAGAACTCTCCAAAGTATATCTCCTGGAACCTTATCGTAAGCTTTTTCTAAACCAATAAAAATCATATGTAGATCCTCCTTATTATCTTTGAACTTCTCCATCAAACCTCTCAATAAATGCATAACTTCCATAGTAGACCTGCCCAACATAAATCCAAATTGATTATGAGAAATCTTTGTAATAAGTTTTAACCTATGTTCAATTAACCTCTCCTATAATTTTAAAGTATGACACATCAACTTAATTCGTCTGCAATTTACACTTTTGTGCATCACCTTTATTCTTAAAAATAGGGACCATAATACTCTTCCTCTACTCCTCAGAAACTTTTTTAGTTTTTAAAATAATATTAGAGCTTAGTAAGCCAAAAATCTCCCAAATCTCCTATATATTTCCACACTTCAATTGGAAAATCATCAGGTCCTACAGACTTTCCACACTTAGTTTTCTTTAAAGTCTCTTCAACTTATTTTTTACTAATGTGACGGTAAAAATGAAACACTATTATTATTAACGATATTAAGATCATTAGGGCCAATCGTATTTTAAAAAATTTCATTAAAAAGTTTATCAAAACAACTCACCCATTTATGTTGAATAACTTTTTTCTACGAAAAGCACATTTTTATTTTCATATTTAATACACTTTACTTGAGTTAAATCTTTATTTTTTTTTTCTCTTCGTTTGGCTAGCTTATACATACATTGTTCACCCTCCTTAGCATCTAATCTATTATAAAGAACACTAAAAGCGGAATTTTTAGCATCACAGACTGTTCTCTTAAACACCCTATGGGTCATTTGATATTTTTCCTAGTTCTCTAAGCTTTTACATTTAAATCAAATTTTATAACATAACTTTTTATATTTTATTTTTTCTTACTCATTATTATTCCACCACCAACTATTTTTATTTATAGAAATTTTTTCTTTTGATTCTCCAAATACATCTTTTGTCACTTGTTTGATAGTGTTTGTTACTTTATCCCACATAAATTTTTTTTCCTCGCAAACATCCCAAATCTTGAGACATTGAATTTTGCTCATAAAAATAATTTTATTTGTGTCTTTTAGGTACCCCTATCTAATTCTACGACGATGATTCCTAGTATTATTTATTTTACAACTCTTCATCTTAAAATCTAGAACTAAAAATCGATGTTGCGTACTTAAATCCTCACTTGGAATGACCTTCCAATCTTTACATTTTTTAGTGATCTCCTCTTCTCATAAGAAAATAATCAACTTGCATTTTATTAGATTCATTCGTAAAAGTAATAATATGCTCACTTTACAAAATTTATTGTTGGTTTTTCCTTGAGTTCATTTGTTATTATGACAACCTGACAGCTAAATATTAGACCATACCATCATCTATTGTTTAATTTAACTTAAAATAGCTCTTCATGGGACTCAAATTGAGCTACTGTTATAATTGCTGTCTTGAGATGATATTGTCTCGTCTTCTTGCAACTAAATCCTGCTAAAACCTATTAAAGCTCACAGATAGTTTCTCAGGATTTATTAAGGTTTACTTACTAACATACCAAACAGTTTTCAGAAGTTAACTACCACAGGATTTGAAAAATCGGGATTTACAGGATTTAATAAATCTTATTTAAACTAAATCCCACTTGCAGCCAATCAGCCCCTTAAAGCCTGGCAAAACATGTCAAAATGCTCTACAGGATTTAACTAGATTTGTAAAATCCAAAGCCACTAAGTTTCTGAGATTTAACCATTTCAGGATTTACAAAATCCGGAATTACAGGATTTAGTAAACCCTAACAACTTAAATCCCAGAAGTTGCCAAACAGCCCCAAAATGTTTAAAGTTTATTTGTGATCCAAATAGCTTATACATTAAAACTAATGATATTAGAAGTATTCCCAGAAAAAAAAATAAATCACAGCAAAATACTTATTTTAAAAATTAAGGAAGACGAGTGAAGATACAGCCAAAAATATACGCATATCTAAGCAAAATTCTCAATAAGTTAAATCAGAGAATCGCCAAACGAAAGACACAGTGGCTAAAAAATCTTACTTTTTAGCACAGGACAGAAACTGGACAACATAGATTTCACAAAAAACTCAAGAAAAAAGAAATGGAACCACCACCATCTGAACCTTCGCTTAACAAAATTAAAATAATGAACATCAAATAACCCTGAATGCCAAAATCACGATAGGAAAGGGGCTTCTAGAATAAACGGTAGAGCGATAAGTAAAACTGACCTCGACTTCTTCAAAGGACCAACGATTAAAAAGTTTAACATCTGCAGGGGGAGCCAACCCCGAGGACGTTGCCGGCAATGGGGCCGTAGGAGCAGCAACCGCCATGGATGCGAATCGAAGCTCGCGGAGGAGAGAGGCGCAGTTGTGGCACTAGAGAAACCCTTGGCGGAGGAGAGAGCCGCAGCTGCGTCACCAGAGAAACCCTAGGCGGTGCTTGGCGGCAGTTCAGATTTAAGTTAAATAGGATGGCACTGGAGAAGCCCTAATTTATCTAATCCCATAAATTCGGATTAATGAAAAGCGAGGAGCTCGCACGGAAACAAAGTACTTGTTATTTTTACATTAAATATAAAATGTCACTAATGAATTTCACCGTCGTGTTTTCGGATAAGTGATTTATTTAAATAAGCATAAGCTATCCCAAACAAGAAAAAAAATTGAATAGGTAAGACGTACACAGAGCTGCGTACGTTTTGGAGGTTATACAAGGGGTATAAGAGAGTTATCTCCGCGTTATACCCCCTGTAATCTCTATGTAATATTTTGTAACCTATCTGTAATCTATAAATATATGAAAAACAGAAGCGCGAAACTTATTTGTAGGTTACAGAAGGTTACATAAGGTACAAGGGGGTATAATGCGGATATAACCTACTTATACCCTCTGTATAACCTCTAAAACATATGCAGCGCTGCATACGTCTTATGTACACAAATTTTTTTCCCCCAAATGTAGCCTAAATCCATTTACTCATCAAATTTATTAAATTCTGATTTATATCAAAGAGATGATGAAATGAAAAAAAAAAAACATAATGAAATCTAAATACTATTATAAATATGCTACCAAACACCTCCTAATAAGCTGACCAAAAAAGACAATCATTATATAATATTTTAGTTTGAGAATGGACCATCGTGATGTAATGAGAGTGTCAAAACATTTTCACACTAACGGTTGTGATGACTCATAAAGCTCAAAATGTATTAATTTTTAAATCTAATACTTATCTTATTTTTTAAGGATCATTAAATTATTGAGAGAATGATAAAAAAAACAAAAATAATGATTAAAATTTTATTTAAAATTTTAATATTTACATAAGAATTTAAATAATATATTTAAGAGATTATGAATTTTATAAATATTAACGTATATATTATTATTTACAAAATTGTCCAATTACTTATATTTCTTTTATATGGTATTAGTTGTTGTTTAAATATTAATTTCAATTTTTTTTATCATATGAAAAAAAAAAATTTTAAAGTTCAAAGAAGTTATTAAAGTTAAACTTTAAGCTATAAATTATTTTGAAGAATAATTGTAAATAGATCAGGCACACACGAACTATCTAAAGTCATGAATGTACAATAATTCTTAATTTTAAATAATATTTGATAATATTACAAAAACAAAATTATAAATCTTGATATGTGCTAGAAAATTCGCGATGATAGAGTAACAGATTATCATCTTAGTATTGTATGAAGATTCAACACACATTCAAATAAAAGAAAATAATCAGTAGAGACATCAAAAGCTTTTATGTAGAAATCTCAGAAACGGAAAAAACCACGGGAGGTCAGCATCCCAACCGGACAAGGAAAGGTTCCCTTGTGGGGAAGGGGCCTTGATGTGAGTATTTTAATGTGACACATTTCTTATCGGTTGTTGAATTGGTGGCAGGTAAGATCCATCGTGTAGCAGCTATTGAGCCCCACTTATGAGTTGTGGAATCTCCAATTGAGACCACTCCATCCTGCATATTATGTCTTCCAGAGAAGGACTTGAGCTGCCTTCACCAGTGGTGTAACGCCTTATAGGGTGGGAAGATGCGGAGGACTGACACCCTTGGCTCAACGACTACCCTCTAGAATGATTGGCGTTGGAGTGGAATGCTCTGTTGCTACGAGTGTTGCGTCTGGTGGCTAGACAACAAGTCTCGCAAGTACTTTATTGGTGTGAATGCTTGTTTCCCACAGACAACACTAAACTGATACGTGCTAGAAAATTCACAGCAGTAGAATAACACATTATTGTCTTAGTATTGCACGAAGATTCATCGCACATAAAGATAAAAGAAAACAAACAGTCGAGATACCATAAATTTTTATGTGAAAAACCTAGAAAGAGAAAAAACAACGGGGTTAGGTCTACTTGAGGAATTCCACTATAAATTGGTGATTACAGTTACAACCCTTTATCCCATAGACGGGAAATAGTTACACAGTCTCTTAATATCGATTTGCAGATGAAATTACCATAAAAAAGGGGCGATAATAGGTGGTGATCGGTGACAGCCGACTAGTGGTAGTCGACGACGATTTATGACTAGTGATCGATAGATTATTTGTGTAGAAGAGATGTTGGACTTCATCTCATTCTCCAAACTTCAATTTTCTTTAGTCTTTAAGCTTCAGGGCTCTATTTATATAGTCATAGTTGCAATTTAATATTGAAACTTGAACCATGTAATCAAACAAGCTGGAAAGATTCTCAAGATTAGACGATGTTTGATAGATAGTTGAGTGCCTTAATAATGTCGGAATTGAGCGATCTTGGGCTCCTTGAATTCATCCTACATAGATGCTCGATTCGACTATAAGCTTATCAGACTCAACATTTGTTTCACCTTCCAAATATGATTAAAACTTTAAAAAGTTGTTTAATGGCTTGATCAGAGTTTGAGTTATATCAGATTGGATCAATTTTGGTACCATTGGTCATGTCTCATCGAACCGGTCAATTTGACTGTAAGTTTGTTAAAATCAGAACTCTTGATGACTTTTAATCAAAATTTGAACATTTCTTACTCAAAAGATCACCCCAATATTCGTGTCAAGCCTCTAGATTCATGTCGAATGATGAAAATTTGTTGTTGACGTGTCAAATCTCAATAGATTATATATATACTCATTGTATCATTTGTATTACTAACATAAAAAAAACATCATAATACAATATCATTTCATTGTTTAATATGTTTAATCATTCTTTTTTATATAATTTCAATTATGTTTTATTTGTGCATTTTTTTATTTACAACAGTTTATTTGTTTTATCGTCTAGTGTTACACAAAATTTCTTACACATTCTAATAGATTTAGATCAAAACATCATTTTTTTTTATCACTTTTTTGTTTGAACTTAGAATATGCGGTTTTTTTTTTATAATTTTTATTAATGATTGTATTTGATGAGAACCATCTAAACTTTGATATTTTGCCTTAAATTATTCTTCGCGAGAAAATTTTCTACACAAATATATGAATTTACAGTTGATATATTATCAATCCATTTGTTCAAGGATGATCTCAATGAAATATTTAAATTAAAAAATTCTTGAAATTAAACACATTATTATATGAATCCTAATTTTAATAAAATGGATCATCATAACCAGCCATTATTATTTTTCATTGCTATTTTGGTATTATACTATGATCACAACAAATAAGCTAATTTTCCGAAGTTTGTAATCATGTCATTTCTAATATAGGGAAAGTGCAATCTTTTGTAATATTATCTATATAGTTGATGATTTTGATTAGTGTGACTTTATTTTTTTTCTTGATTGTCATATCAAAGCTCTGATTTTTCTTATGAAATATTTCTTGTATATGTATGTATTTATTCTTAATACAAAGCTAAAATATTAAACTATTTCTCTACTATTGCAATAATTTACCATGCAATGGTTTGAAAGTACTTGTGAGGAATAGTTTTGGGATAGGGGGGTCAACCTTATCTACAACTTCAAAAGGTTATTAACATTGGCATCTAGATCTCATTCTTAGGGTTGTAAACGAGCCGAGCTTGAGCGAGCTCAAGCTGGGCTCGTGTTTGGCTCGTTCGAAATAGCTTGTGTTCAAAATCGACTCGTGAACAGTGTGTTCGTGTTCGGCTCGAAATTGACTCGTTAAACTAAAATTGAGAAAAATTGATGTAAAGTGTGAGATTCGAATCTGGATCAAATATATATAAAAGAAGACACTAATCACATTGCCACATGAGGTGTTATGATTTAAACTTAGATATAAATATATATAATATATTTTTAAATAAATAATATATGTAATATATTGTTATATAAAAAGTTATATAATTTTTTTTTTCGAGCCATTTCGAGCCGAACATGGCGAACAAACTGTTGTTCGTGTTCGGCTCGTTTACATATCGAGCTTAAAAATTTGTTCATGTTTGACTCGTTCATTAAGCCGAACACGAGCTGCTTAACGAGCCGAACACGAGTTGTTCACGAACAACGAGCCAAATTGACAACCCTACTCATTCTTAATCCTAAGCATGATTTTTGTTAAAAGATTTCCACCTCTCATGTTACATCATTGCTATGTGAAAGTAGTTTTTAACTAGGGAAAGCATTGATATTAGCTTCAAAAAGGCATTTATGCAAACATCTCATACATAGTTATAATTAGACAAAGCCTTCTAACCATGGCATTCAATACACTCAAAATAATTCTCATAAGAATTTCAAAGCTTGGTGCATATATGAGAAATTTTATAAGAAAGTTTGTAAGAAAATTTTAAACTTTACATATTGTCTTTGTTGGACTTCTGCTCTCTGGATAAGTAGGCGTGATACTAAATTTTAAAGAGATAGAAAGTGAAAAAAAAAAAAAAAAATCAATTAAAATTTATTTTTTAAAAATAAATAAATGTAATAAAAATAAAAATTTTATTACAAAGAATAACTTGTAATGTAAAATTATATATATCTTTTTAATATAGAAGTTATGAGAAGACCTTTTGAATTGTGTTCCACATTTTCTTTATTGCATCAAAATTATCTATCATTGATTTAATATCAAAGTTTGTTATAATATCCATTTTAGTACTAAAATTATTAATAGTTTCACATGTGATTTCTATGCTATCATCGACTTCTCTCTTGACAGGTTCGAGTACTGCCGATGCTTCGACGAATATTGATGTTCTTAACCCAACCATTAAAGAATATCTCGTTGATTGCTTCGTTCAGTTTGATGATGTGGAATGACAGTCTCTGGTTTGACACAAACACAATGCCCTCGGAGTATCATTTGTCTGATTATATTTTATCAATGACATCAAAATAATGGATATATGCAGTGCTCACTTGATTGATGTTCAGGCAACTTAAGAGCTTCTGTTTACTCATCCTGAAACCAAGATCTATCTTGTCGAGGCTTGTTTACCTAAAGCTGAATCATTTCTGATAAGGCCAAACCTCATCCAAACTCTCTCATTTTAGAGAGCTTTCCCCTCTTACGAGAGTCATTTGGAACTTGCCGCTTCTTGCAGTTTGCTGCTTAATCAATTAGATATGGCTAGCAAGAAATGAGAAGATATCTAAAAGGAATTTTACTAGGAGCTCCTCTATAATTTTAAATATCTGTCAGGCTGTTAAAGGAAGTTGAGAAAGAATACTAATGAATTGCTGAACTTAATTTGATCATCCTCCTAGCATTTTCGCTTTGTTTTGCTGGATTTTATTTCCTCTAGTTCTATGGATGGAGCGTTATTCACGTACGGAGTATGCACAGAGTTCTGCATGTGTACTCCTCCAAATAATCTTCTAATAACTTAGTTATTGCGAGTTATTGAGAGGTTATTGAGAGTTATTGAGAGGTTATTGGGATATAACCTCTCATTAACCACCCAATAACCTATCAATACAATCCGCAGTTCTGCGCTCATACTTTTTGTTGTTATTCGGAAGTTTTGTTAGGTTATTTGGGGTATTAACCCCAATAACACCAACATAACCCTCCAATACCTCCTGAATAACCTCCATACGCATGTAGTTCTGCGTGCGTACGTAAATATTTTTCCCATGGATGGGTTCCCTTTTTTTTTCTTCCATTTTTTGATCAAACAAAGATGAGCTCTACTGTCAATTATGTGTAGGGCTGTGAATTTAGCTCGAAGATTGTTAATCGCTTAAAACTTGATTCAAATTTTGGCTCATATCAAGATAAACGAGTTGAGCAATGAGTCAAAACTTCGAATCTTTTTTTTTTTTGAAACAATTTCAAGCCATATATGGATGGGCTCAAATTGACTCAAGATTAGCTACGAGTCACGAGCCAATTTCAAGCTGGAACATATCCAAATAACTCAATTTGAGCATGTCAGTTTCAATTTTAAACCAAATCGATTAGATTCCAAGCAGAAACTGATCCAAATAACTCAATTTGAGCCTGGTAGTTTCGATTTTGAGCCAGATCAAACTCTATTCAATTTTGAGTCGCACTAAATCTATTCAAGCCTATCCTAACTGGGCTCAAAATCGAATAGTTAACCGCCCTGTTTATGAAATTTCTCCATTTGTTGACATCTCGTTAAGTCTGGAATTTCAAAGTTCCTACCAACTTTTGAGATGTTTTTGTACTCTTTGCAATCACTTCCCTTTTCAATACCTCCAAGAGAAGCTTGCAAGTTAAGCTAAAATAGTTCAAAAACTGCCTATAATAAATTTGAAATTTCTAATTGCATAGCATGAACGAATAAGGAAAAAAAAAAAACTTCGGTTATAAATGATTGGAAAAATGGTGATGGAGATCAGCAAGCTAAAATTGGGCAAGAACTGGATCTACTCATCAGGAAAAAATCTCACTTTTTCATGAATTAAACTTACAAAATAAAGCAATTATGATCCATATAATGTAAAACTCACATACTATTTCACATTATCTCTCCTTTCCACTTGCCACTAACCAGTTTTATGATGAGAATTTAATTCTTCTCATCGGGAAGATCTTTCTTTGGAACTTTTGAGTCCACCTGCTTCTGCACGGTTCCTTCAGCAGACCTGAGAAAATGCATTTTTAGCGCAAACATTCTAATATTTGTCTAGTTGAGTATCACCTATGGATATGGAGAATAAATATGCACTCTACTGTTCAATATGAAAAATACAAAAACATGAAAAGCAACCTCAGCAGGCACTTAGATTAGCTTGCTTCACTGCAAGTGTTCAAATAGAAGTGAGTTTCACTTTTGAGAGAGATAATTGCATCCGGACTCCGAACGCAAATTTGCATAGTTTTGCATATATATATATATATCCTATGAAGCTAGATTTGGCTATCTTCAATCTAACCAGGCCTTTTGTAGCTAAAATACTTATAAAAATGAATATTACTTTACCTGATATTATTGAAGTCTGGCTAGACACAACTCATAATGAATATTGACAACAAATTATCATGAAACATGGACCTTTTTATTATACCCACTGTAAGATGTTTGGGCATATCCTTGATAAATGTCACAGGCTCCATCCTAATTTAAAACCTAAAACTCAAGTAAATAAGGATGGGTCTAACCCCACTGCTCTGGACACATCTGCTCCATCTGTGGAGGAAATCACCACAAGAAAAGAATTGACATATGATTTAATTGCCCCTATGGACCCCCACCTTGACAATACTGTTTATGTTTATGCGATTAATGTGATGTTGGATGACTCAGCTAGGCAACCTACACCTTCAAACCTTATTGAAAACAATACTGAATGATCCTTACCTACAAAGGATAGTATTCAGAACGATAATCAGGAGAGTCTTGCAGCTCCTCATATTCAGGAAGTATCCGGTGCAGGGCGACAACTCATATTTCACACACTAGAACCTATTGTGGTTATAACAGTTGACAATCTTTCTACTACGATTCTACCACCTAATCCGAACGAGCAAGAAATGAGTCAACCTTCGGATAAGGAATGACAGGTTTACACATCCAGGAGGAAGAAGAAAAACAGAGATCTACTTGAGCACAGGAATCTAATAAATGATGCTTTGGTTGCTTCAGGTAATCGTACGCACCTTACCAATTTGTTAGCTGACTCCCTTCTGAGAACCAGAGGCAGAGACAAGACTAAATTGGGTCGTCCTAGGTTTTGATTTTTTTTATCTTATATGTATCCTTTCTTTTTTTGGGATTTTTGTGTTGGTGTACCGTGTGGGTTGGATGCCTTCTTTTGGGCCCATTCATACAACCTATCTGTATCCTTTCCTTTGGGTTTATTTAGATATATGTATATATGAGAGTTCATTCGACGCCATGCAGGTAAGAAATGATACTTCAAATATAAGGTCTTACTTGAAAACAGATATGCACACACTTAATTGCTATCATAGATCATGATCCCTTGGCCGCCTATTCTAGGGCTAGGGTGGAGTTTGGTCAGCATTTAGCTAGAAGTACATTTTGATGCACAGTTTATCAACCTATAGGTTTATTTATGACAACTAATTGTCACACATTAAATTCAACTATTTTTCTACAAATACTAAAAAAAAATAATTATCAGTATGTCTACATAAAAAAAAATATTAGCATTAAGCTTATATATATATATATATATATTGTATTGGTTATGAAGATACTCAAAAAGGATCAAGAAGTGGCTCAATTTATGATTTCCATAGATGGCATACTTCTTATAGATGAGATAATTTTATTGAAAAAGATTAAACGATAGAACAAGTAAAAAAATATTTAGTAAATAAAGGGATTAAGACTAATAAAATAAACAAAATCATGTGTGTGTGTGTGTATACCACATGCAATTTTAGTGGTTATGAAATTAAATCAATTGTACTAGAAGATCAAATGATACTTAGGTGTGTTATAAATCCGAGTATCATGAATCAAATTATAAAAGACTACGAGCAATGATAATATCAATTTTCGAATTAATACTAGTGTTTTTAAAATGCACACACGGATTCCCTTTTGCTTCAATGCACAAAATTCTAACAAACTGACTTTTATTAAATATAATGCACATGATTAGCATATCAAAACTACATATATTATGTGCATACAAATATTAATTAATTAACCGAAATTAAGTCACAATAACTAGAAATTTTTGGCAAATATAATAATACATTAAATAATAGTAATTTTTAACATTTTGAAAGCCAAAATAATAACCAAATATATAAATATGAAATTATAAAAAAAACTTAAGAAACAAGAATATTCATGAGATTAATAGGCTGTTTAAGTTCAATTCTTTTTGTTTTTCTATTATTTAGTTCAATTTTATTTGGTTTATATTTTGATTTAAAATGAAACATATAAAATATGTTCAAAACAAATCATCCGGTTTTAAGAATATTAAGTTTTGTGTGTTCTTAAATGATTTGTTAAGAAAAAAAATAAAAACATATACAAAATACGCCAAAACTATTTTAAAAAATAAAAGCAAAAATAAAAACAATAAATAAAAAAAATTGATCCCCAATAGACACTAAGAGGCTAGTTAGAGACCAAGGATAAAGACAGCATAAACAATAAAATAGAGAGTAAAGATGAAGCCGAGTAGTTTAGAGAAGATAAACCTGAAAAAGTTCACAAGACGCGCAATAATCAGCGATAAGTATATTAAAAACTGGTTAGTGAGCTCACCGAGAACAGAAACACTAAGAAGCAACTAGCTCCAAATGAAGAGAATAGAAAAGCAACAAGCAATGGTTCAATGATTACAACAATTAATGAGGAAAGTGAATATTCGTACGCTAAAAACATGAAATCAAAACTATGATTTTGTTCTGATCCAAAGCTAAAAGTGCAGCGCTTCAATGTGATGGGATAAAGTTGGAGAATGCATACATTTTACTCTGAGCTTCAGCTTTGCAAGAAATCCTTGCATACATCCAGTGCATCACTAATTGTCACTCCTGAAACAGACTTTAAAGCTCACTTCTAATAACACTAGTTAATACTATGTGGCTAAAATAAATGTTTCAAGAGTGTTATGCAATAGGAGAACAATATGGAAACTTCAAGATAACTTTTATTTTCAAACAGCCGAACTATATTATCTGAATATGAGTGGGTAGCCAAAAAAAAAAAAAAATCCCTAGAGATGAGAATATTAATCTTAATGCCTGAAAACCTAGAGAAAAAAATTAAGAAAAAATAACAACAAAGTGGTTGGAAAAAAGTATAATGAAAAATTAAAAAATGCACCTATTAATTAAGTAGAAAAAAAATAATGTTGAATGATTAATAAGAAAAATGAGCAAAACTAAAATAATATAGATAGAATTTGTATAAAATATTAGCAAATAATAGATTGAACATCTTATGTTCCACTAAATAGAATTGAATGAAAAATAAAAATTTATAAAAAATCCAAAATAGTTGGGATAAGGCTAGGGATAATGATGACAGCTAAAATACAAAAATTCAAATAATTCATCACAAATCGACCAATTTCAAATGCATGCTTTGCTGCATTTCCCTTTACAGGTCATTCAATATGGGTAATTGCAAGGAATTGACTAATTCATTAATAATAAGTTCTAGTCACGCATAAAAGGGCATGAATGAGCTGGAACAAAAAAGAGCCAATAGCTCCCAAAAAGTGAGCCAAACTGCAGCGCAAGCATTTATTTATCTCTTATTTGTTAGACTTGTTGCTCCTTAATGTGTAGAATAAAACAAGCTTATTTCATACAGGCATCACCACAAAAATAATCTTGCTTTATAAAGACATTAAATAAACACACCTCGTTTGGCTCTGTTGCTCTCTAAAGCATAGAACTCTTAGTTTAACAGATTAATTTCTTTTAATGAAAATTAAAAAAACACAAAAAATTTACAAAAATGATAAGTTAATGGCCATCTAATAAAAATTTCTCTTAGAAATTCAATATCACGAAGAATCACACACCAATTCGGAACTCACACAATTTAAAAAATACAAATTGTATGAGTTTTAAGAAAATCCAGTTACATGGATAGAAGAATAACTAAAAAAAAAAACAGAGAAAAGCAGTCACCAAAATAGCAATCTAGGGCTTACACTAGTACAAGGAGATAAAGCCCCACCAGAAGTTAGTAGTCACGAATTGCATCATGCTAGAAAGAATTACATAAAACTAGCTCTTAAGCATGTAGAGAAAACAAATTAACTCAAAGAAAATATATTATTGGAACTATTTTTTTGACATCTATAAGAATCCATATTTATAATCAATATAAACAATTGCTAAGATCAAATCAGGAATGCAAATCCTCTAAACCTTAGAGGCAGAAATCATACAATGCGACAACACAACAAGAAGCTAGGTAAGGATCACTAAGGCATCCCATCTAAAATGCGATTTTAATCAATTAGAAGCCAAAAAATCTCAAATATAAATCAAAGTGACAGACCCGCAAACAGAAGCTAGTCAAAAGCCCATCCAGGAGGAACACAAACAATAGAAGCAAAAAAGAATGATCTGCATGCAAAAACCATAGATCAACAAACGATGTCAAGAAATCACTGAGCATCATATGGATCAAAATCAAAATAGGGTTAGGTTGCACGAGGGTTATGAAAGGGAGTTTCACATAAATGGCATTCATTACTAATGAAAGAACAATTGAATCTCACTGAGAATATTTTTATCGCATACAATTGGCCAACATAACAATGGCTCGTCAAATTCAAAATGAGATGCAACCATGTAAAACGCTCCTTTCTTCACTAGCAATCACAATCAACGTAGAGTTGCAGTGGAAAATCTAAATAAATAATGCATATTTGTAGTAGATGGGAAATAAGTGTTAGGGTCTGTTTGGGGCAGCTGTTGATTATTTATAATCTGCCGATATGTAGATTATTCTGATAATCTGATAATCTGCAGATTATCAAAATAAATTGGCTTGTTGTTTGAGGCAGCTTATTCAGAACAGCTTACTGGAGCTGTTGTTGAATAAATGACAATTCTGCCCCTGTTTGATTAAGCTGTTTGCAACAGAACTGAAATTAGAACAAAAATATATAATACAAAGCTCAGAAATCATCACAGATCAGTTTAAAAGATAACATACAATAGTTGTAAAGAGAAATAAGTAAGAAAGACATGAAACATACTACAAACACCTGAAACAACAGTTTCAAGTTTATCTAGATTATTAGTTCCTTGTACTTTCATGGATCAATGCTTTGTTTAAGGAAGAGCTCAGAGTTAAAAACCAAGCAAAGGATATCTCATTCAAGTTTATCTCGTTTTTATATCAAATGAAACAATAAGATTTGCCAAAGAAAAAGCTATATTGATATATATATATATATATATATATATATATATATATATATATATATATATATATATATGGCTTGTTGAAGTATATTTCTGATGTCATTCTCTCTGGTAAAAAAACAGTTTCAATGAAACAATTCGTTAAAATGGATGGGAAGTAATACTAGCAGCTACAAGGAAATAAACAGAAACAGTATTAATGTCGAAGCAAGGCATGAAGGGTCATCAGATGAAAGGAATCAGGTATACCTTGGGAAAGGATTGCAGGTGAAAGGATCCCAGGGAAACAAATGAACTTTAAGGATCCCAGGGGAAATGAATCAGGGAAAGGAAACGAATGAACTTCAAGGATCCCAGGGGAAAGGAATCAGAAAGTCAAATCGAAATGCTAGGCTCGCGTGAAGGAAGGAGGGACATCGGGTATACCTTGCGTCAATTCTGGAAGGGCGAACCGAGGGAGCAGAGGAGAGGAGCGGAGGAGATCAATTCTCCTCGAAAGGGCGAGCCGAGGGAGATCTGCCAGGCGAGGCGAGGCGAGGGGAGGGGTCTGCGATGCTCCTTGCGAAGGAGCGGAGGAGATCAAGGGAGATCTGCGATTCTCCTTTCTGCGAGCCGAGCGAGGCGGCGATTCTCCCGATCGAGGGAGATCTGTGACGATTCTTCTAGAGCGAACCGAGGGATCTCCGAGGCAAGGCTGAAGAGGGGGCGCGGCGATTCTCCAAGGGAGGGCGAGGGAGGTATGCGGGACAACACAAGAATTTTTTCCCTAACGCAAAACTCATACGCGGGACGCAAGGGATATCCCGCTTGCGAAGATAGGAAGAAATTTGCGATCAAAATACGCAACGGCACCAAAAATCCAGAGCCATCGCGATATTAAAACAGTAATGCGGCGTTCGGAAAACGTCGCCGCACCCTATAAGCTGCCCCAAACAGGTCCTTAGTGTGATGATCATTTATAGATATGTAAGGGGTATAATTAAAATTAATATCCAATCATATAAAATGGCTTCCAAGGCAAAGCACAAGTACCTTTCAATTAATATAAACTATTCATAAAAGACAACGGAAGAAAAACAAGAGAATAAATCAAAATTGTCCCAAAACAAATTCAAATAAAATTGAACTTAGAGTTTGGTGACCCAAAAGCACCCAAACCAATAAAATGCACCATCTTCTATGGTAAATCAATATTCCACGAATGAAACAAACATTCTAAAAGTTATAGACAATCAATCCTAACCTCAGCCATCATATCATTAGAAAAAAGCTCAATTTTGTGATACAATCCAATCACATCAATCAACAAAACCACTGGCTGTGAAGGATGGGCTGCTTATAGAAAACCAACCAGATTGCTAAACCATCTGAACCTCTCAATCTTGACAAATGAATCCAAAATAAAAACGCAGGCCCCAGGTTGATGTTACATATGGAAGCTAAGGCTTCACTTGATACAACCATGGTGCCAAAAAGTGAATTTCCATGTCTCACAAAGTCATATAAAAGGGTACTCAATGAGATGGGGATTTAAAGCACATTTCTCGGATAAATCAAGAGTTTTTTTTTAAGCAAAGCATTTCCCACATAGACTATTTCCTGTGTAAATTTTATTGTGAATACATGTGCAAGAATATGATGCATAGTAAATAAGTGTTGCAACTAGATCTTATGAGGTTCGAAAATTTTATTTTTCATTTTATGAATATTTTATCTCTTCAAAAAATATATCCTGGCTGGGACTGTATGCTCAACAAAGTTTACATTCTCTGAATACTTGGTCCTATAGTTCCTCTTGTAAAATTTAAAATCTTTCCTACTGAACTGGAATATTACTATCCTGGTTTTATGAAAAATCAAAGAAAGCATTTCTTTCGAGTTTAAGAGGGAACTAAACCAGAGAAACAATCATAATAAAATAAATGATAAAGGATTCCTCAAATCTCATTAAGTTCATTGATGATGCATACAAAGTGCAGTGATGTGAGGATATAAAACATATGGTTTTCACAAAAAAATAAACTTAATAAACATAGTTTGAGTAGGCATTAATTAGCCCAAAAATGAGATGCATTGGAAAATTTATCTGCAAATCAATAAGGTGAACTCAGAAATTTGCAACCTGTAGTCCCACGTATTGGTAATGCAAAAAAATCTAGAAAAATATATGAAATGGCAAGCACACAACACATGATTATTTTATATATTTTACACACATGTTCAAGTAAAAATTATGCATGCCTTACATATTTATAGTCATTAAGATTTAAGATGCTATTATCTAACACAATTTCTAGCAATGTTAAAATTGTGTTAAAGGATATTAAGTAAAGATGATAATGAGAAAAAATGAGAGATAATCCAGGTTATGTGTAAGTTATGTTAAGAATGTGATAACATTTGATCATGGTTTAAGTTTTTGCCTAGTGGTTGTCTAAAAAGTGTTGGGAAATTTTGAAACAAATAAAGGCATGACAAGATGACTTGTGATAGAGGCAAACGAAACAATGGCGATACTCTTCAAATGAGAAGCATGGCAACAAAAATTCGCACTTCAGCTGCTGACAATATATGGCAATGGCAACACATGACAAACATGGAAGGAAAACTTGAAGTATTTCTGGTAAAGGATGAGCAGGCTCAAGAAGTAGCCAATAGCATAAGTATCAATATATTGTTCCCTTAAGCAATATGGTAACCATTCTTTTGTTCAAGCTGCTGATCAGAGGGAACAACCAAATAAATGAGAAAGGAGATCCTGAACTAGTTATGTTCAAGCACAGATAAGATGCAAACTCTTGTTTTTGGATTGTACGCTCACCAAATTATACTAATGGCAACCATATTAATGTTTCAATTGTTATTTAAAAAGGGTAATCGAGCCGTTGAGCATCTGAGGGGGGAGGGCTTGAGCATTTCCTGTTACTAATGGGCAGAATGCAGCTTTCATTTTAGGACCTAGTCCATCCAAGAAAAACAGCTTGACAACTAACTTCTTAATTCATCATGTTAAAAGAGATCAAATAAACGGAAGAGGAGAACTTGAGCAAATTATGGTTAAAGACAGGCACGCACATGAAGCATTCTACCAGAGTATGACAATACATAGAAAAAAAAACAACATTTAAGCACAAGCCACATACACTTTTGATTAGGTCGGCCTCCCAAGGAAAAAGTGTAAAACACACTAATTTTATAGGTCCACCTAAAGAAGTGGATCATAAATGCACTTTTGTGTAGGCTTTTTTGGAGAGTGTAGCCATACTCACTGTGACAACTCCACCAAAATCTAAGGAACACTTGTAGAGAAAGTAGGGTGGGTAAGGGCAGAAGAAATTCTATGTGGACTCTATTTGGACAGAGGTATTGGGAGAACCAGGAGAGGGAAAGTAATGGGGAGTAGTCAAATGAAAGTTGTCCATACTTGTCACTGCCAAATGAAACATCTTAGCGCAAAATTCCCTTTTAAGTAATAGCATATAGCGTAAGGCGTGGCACAATAGTGCAAATTATTAAATTATTATAAATAAAATGCAGCTAACTATAAACAACTATTAAATGAAAAGGTAAAACATCAAGATAATAAAAAATAATAATTCTTAAGTGCATGTACTCAGCACCTTAATGTTTGATAATTTAAAATATTATACTTTTATTTTCAAATCAGATGTTTTCAGAAGACATTGAACTCATCATCCAAATAATCATCTCAAGTAAAACACATAGGCACACGCAAATATATATATATATATATATATATATATATATATATATATATATATATATATATAAGCCCGACGGAGAAACCCTTGTTTGATTGACTCGACGACGAGGTTTCCCGCACTCAACGATGACGACGCTGTTTACCGCACTCGACGACGACGACGAATCGTCGTCTTCTCTCTCGCGCCAAACGACGAAGGGCTTCGAAGTCTAATTCTGCAGTTTGGTCGTCTCCTCCTTCTTCCAGCTAGCCTTTTGCGGTTCTTTTCTGCGCGGATCGAGCTGCAGTTTCTACCGAGCTGTGACTTCGTGCCCTGTCTTTTGTCTTCTGTGCATTTCATCTACGGTTCCTGCGTAGCTATTCGACTTGTCTTTTTTGCCTCTGACCGACTTGCAGGGCTTTTCTTTGCTGTGATGGAGCCTCCTTCTTCAGTTGAACCTGGCAAAATCTCCTCCTTTGCCCACATGGTGGGTAATTCTCAGGAGGAGACGGCGGTTATCTTCCCTTCAAGTTATAAGGAGCATCGTGATGGTACAGGTGACTGTTCCTTTATTAAAAATGCAAACAAAAAAAATGGGAAGACAACACTTTTTTTCTCCACGTAAAAAATTTCAACGCTGACTGACAAATTCAAATTTGCTCTTATTGGAAAATTTCAGTAGGGACACCCATCCATAGAAATTATCAGGAAAAGTTTTGATGACCTCAAATTAACAGGAAAGTGGAAAGTGAAAAGTGGGGCTCATGGATGGGAGACATGTATTGATTCAGTTAACCGTGCCTAAGGACTACAGTCGGATTTTCTCCAGAAAATATCTTAACATCGCTGGTAAACCTATGAAACTACTCAAGTGGTCTCCTGATTTCGATCCAAATCATGAAACTCTCACTGTACCGGTATAGTTAAGTTTACCTGGTCTCAAGCTGCATTTTTTTTTCACCATTAGGTTATCTATTCTTTTGAAGTCATCCTTGGGGATACTTTGAAGCTAGATCTACCTACTTTCAACCTAACCAGACTCTCAGTGGCCAGAATACTAATGAAAAGGGATATTACTTTACCTGATGTTACTGAAGTTTGGCTGGGCACAACCCATAATGGTTATTGGCAACAAATCGTCATGGACCACAGACCCCCATTTTGCACCCACTATAAGATGTTTGGTCATGTCCTTGATAAATGCCACAAGTTTCATCCAAATTTGAAATCTAAGGTTCAAGTGAATAAGGATGGGTCTAACCCCACTGCTCTGGACATTTTAGTTCCAAACAAGAGATGTCTAATGCCCCTCAGGACCCCCCTGACATTGTTGTTACTGTTACTGCGAGTGATGTGATGCTGACAAATGATAGTGTTCAGACTAATAATCAGGAGAACCTCGTAGCTCCACTTCTTCAGGAAGTATCCGGTGTAAAGGCACCTCATACTTCACATATAGTAGAACTTATTGTGGGCACTACGGTTGGTATTCCTTCTGCTTCAGCTCTACCACACCATCAGACTAATTCTTCGGATGAGAAATGATAGGTCTATTCTAGGAGGAAGAAGAATAATGGAGACCAACTCCAGCTCGGGAACATATTGGATGATACATTGGTTACTACTGTCAATGACGATCATCTTACCAGCTTATTAGCTTGCTCCTTCCCTAAGACTAGAGACAGCGGCAATACTAAATTGGGTCGCTCTCTAGCCACCTGATACTATATATTACGACGTTGTTAGGCTTTTTATTTAAGTATCTAATGTATTATTCTATTTTTTTTCTAGTTTTGGAACTATTTGTGGTTTTTGTGTGGGCAGGGTGTCATGCTTGGGCCCTCCCACACATTGTATTTGTATCTTTCTTTCTATTTAATATATTAGCCTTTTTGGGCTTTCAAAAAAAAATATAAAACACACACACACACACACACACACACACACACACACACACACACATCAACTTAGCGTGTCATAGAGGCAATGTGCCATGTGTCACTGTCCATGCATGACGCAAACAATATGAGCCATTTTGATGTGTCATGCCACACTGCATTGGTAGTGCCAAGCGTGCACTTGAGCATGTCACGTGCCATTGACATGAATGGAGGTGCTTGCCTCTAAACTCTGGAGTAAGAGATTGTTCGTGTGTTAAGTGTTAGGATAAAAGGGGAATGATGGAGGTAGACAAAGTAGAAGTCTTTGCCTTTGAAATAAGGAGTAAAGGGGTTGTTTTTGGATATTAAGGATCCAAGTATCCATAACAATGTCACATTTGCTATGGTGTCCCTTTGGTAATCCATGATTCAAATATTACTGTATGAGCTTGAGGTAGATAAGAAACCGACAAGAAGTGAATGGAAAAAAATATGTAAGAAACAAGGTCTCTAGATCATATTGCCAAAGAAAAATTGATAATGTTGCAACTTTAAGATTGTCTTTCTAAAAAAATACATGTAGCTGAGATTTTTATTATAAAATTAGATATCTATGCCATCAGATATTGAAATAGTTATAAATTTTATTAAATTAAATAAAAAAGATAAGAGGCTATTTGGTAACTTATGGGATTTAACACAAGTAGATTTAATAAATCTTGTAAATCCATATTTAGTAAATCTAGAGGTGGTTAAATCTCATAAACTATTTCGTATGCATATGTTAAATATGATTAAATCTTGTGAAACTCTTTAGTAAATTCTTTTAGTTTTTAAAGAAATTAGTTCAATTTAATTGAATATTTTATCATTTTTATTATATTATTTATAAACAAATAATTTATTAAAATACTTTATTGCTATTCAATTTTTTTAGAATAATTAATTAGTACTTAATAATTTATTATTAATTAAATAACAAAACTACAATAAATAAAACATAATATTTTATTTGTGTAATTAATCATCAATTAATCAACGATTGCTTGATAATTAATAAGTTATTTATCAAATTAATTAATCAACAATTATAATTTCATTAACCTAAGTAATAATAAATTAGTTATATAAATATTAATTAATTAATCAATAATTTGAATTTAATTAAAATAAACAATCATTTAAAAATTCATAAATATAATTAAACATCTAAATAATTATGTAATCAACATAATTCATACAATATTCTAAGAAAAAATAATCATACAAATCATTAATTTGATTAACTTAATATCTCTTTAGATAATTAGCCCTAATTATTAAATTAATTTAAAATTTTAAATTATAAATTTACCTTAGCAAACCAAAACACTCTCCTCCCTAACCCCTTCTCCCTGCCCCCTTTTCTTTATGCAAAATAGCCAAAAAAAAAAAAATAAAGTGTCTAAGTCGCAATGCAAGCTTAGTAGTCTAGTCATCAACATGATTACAATATTCAAAACCCTCGCCTTTCTCACCCTTCTACTCCTAGCCAAAACCATAGAAGAAAAAGAAGCAAAGCAGGCACATGGAGAACTCATATTTGTCTAAATCACTTAAATTTCCCAAGTTAGAGGATTTAGTAAATCCCATATTTAGGCCAAAACGGTGGTAAATCGGGATTTAGAAACTTGCAAGATTTATTTTCATCTTTTTAACCGTTTAACAATATTTAAGTTAAATCTTACTCAAAATCTTACCTTAAATTTGTTACATGCTGCCCCTAAGGTAGAAATTACAACTATCTTCACATGTAGTTGGAACCATCCATTGTGACACATTTGAACAATCTTAAAAGGCAACATAATTGTGCAAATCAATATTCAAAATGAACTTGAGGGTCATAACATCAAAACCTCATGAGAGAGAGAGAGAGAGAGAGAGAGAGAGAGAGAGAGAGAGAGAATTTGTAACTTTCTTGAAAGGTAGAGCTCCTCTTCTCACATATATCCTATCACTTATCCACATTTTTAGCATCAATAAGGATGGTGGTGCCAGAAGAGAAGTAATCATGCAAAACAGAAAAATCAAAGTTGCATGTGATAAATGTTACTTGACTAAACGCAAGCAATTGTGCATAATCAGGGCATGTTTGTGTAAAAGTGGGCAAATGCTCGGCCTGAAATTTATTTTTTGTATTCTTTCAATTTTAAAAGTTTTTTTTTTTTATTATTTTGCCCTTTAATAAATTTATTTGCCCAAAACTAAGAAAAACAAGTATTTTCCAGTTCTCCAAGGGTTAAGCACGCAAGGGCAGTATCCCGAGCTCAAAAGTGAAGTTGCTTCGTCCCCTCAAGAAAACAACAGCCAAACCCATCAAATTCTTCCCCTAAGAGTGGCAAAACACAGTTTTTTGCTTCAGGAAAACGGATACCAACAGAGAATAGAGAAAAATCAATGCGTATGAAGAGGATAATAAAGCTTACTTGGCGGCCGAAGCAGATTCCTCCTCTAGCCAGTTCCTGATGTGGCGCATATTTCGCCGGAAAATAACCGCCGACTGCTTGACGTCGCTGCGTAAGAGGAGGACGGCAGCGCTTACAGCCGCCACTGTAAGGATGAAATTGGTAAGCGCCATGCGCGCGGGCGCAACTTATTAAAGCCTCAAGATGCTCAAATTTGCAAAACAGCGGAACACGGTACTTCTGTTGATGGAAAAGCTTTACGGTAAGGCTCGGCTGATTGTAAACCCTACAAAGAATGGCGATCGACCGGTAACTCCTGTCTGGCAACGGATCTGGAGCAAGATTTAAGCTGGATTTAACCTAAATCTTGCCAGACGTTATTTTGGACAAAATAAAGAAAAAATTTTCAATTTGGACTCCGCGGACGCCCAATAATAAGTGTTATATGTACCATCTAAAAAATATTAAACTAAAATCACAGACTCTGCAATAGCCTCAAAATAATCTCCGCGATTTCAATTTATTAAACCCTAAATTATCTCCCTGAAATAATACCGTGAAGGATATTTATGAAATATTAAACTAGAATCACGGACTCGACAATAACCTCAAAATAATCTATGTGGTTTCACTTTATTAAACCCTAAATTATCTCCCTCAAATAATACCGTGGAGGATATTTATGAGTTATTTCTGGGTTATTGAAATCACGAACTCGGCAATAACCTCAAAATAATCTATGTGGTTTCACTTTATTAAACCCTAAATTATCTCCCTGAAATAATATCGTGGAGGATATTTATGAGTTATTTCTGGGTTATTGAAGTGTATGTATATTACACTTCAATAACCCAGAAATAACCCAAAAATAATCTTTGCGATGTTATTTCAGGAGTATTGAAGTGAAACCGCCGAAGTTATTTTGGGGTTATTAAAATGAAATATATAGGTTTTTCTTCAATACCCCGAAATAACCCCAAAATAACCCTGAAATAACCTTTGCAATTTCACTTCAATAATCCCAAAACAACTTTCACGATGCAGCACACATGTGGAGTCAGCATGTAAAGCTACGTTAGGAGTCCGAACAAAATTTTTTTTCAAAAATAAAGCCTTGGATTTGATGAATTCTGATTTCACAGCAACCTTAAATCTCAATTTGGACTTCAAAACAACAGAAAACATAATACACATCTCACATAATAGTAAGTATCAAGTGTACTAGAAAAAAGAAAAAAATATTAAAATTATATTTAAAAATTCAGACGGTGTATGTCCCGAGCTACGTCGTCTTCCAGGGATGTCAACCAACCCTAATCAAAATCGACAGTGGAATCTGCCGAGTTGTCTGCCCACCGAAAGAAGTCACACTTTTTATGAATCGTCTGTTTACCGTTGACACATGTAGTACCTTCTTTCTTAAATATGTGTCAAATGTGACGTCAGTAGGGATGACTGTAGTCCGTGGTGGCAGAGCACTCGTTGGGAGGTCCCTAAAATACAGGAGCTCAACTTTTCTGAATGATTAAAAATACAACCCATTAGTCATAACATAAGTTGAAATTACCAAAAGAAGTAATTAGTTACAGTTTTTTGTGCTGGCTTTAGGTCTCAGAGAACTCAACATACCAACCAACCAATTTGTCACTACAAGAAGACAATAGATCTTATAAAAACATGAGTTCTTAGTTGATTTTAACCAATGTAAAACCAACCTCCTGTTTATTACATGAGCATATCACCAAAGAAGTTCATCCTAAAGAACCTCATAAACTGATGCACCGAAAAGAAGAGAGTAAGTTGGTTGCCTTCATTAGAATTTCACATATAATACTAACCAACAACGACCAACAAACCATCCAGAAGAACCAATAAGGACAAAAGCCTCATCATGAACCACACAAGCAAATAAAAAAAGCACAAATGAAAAAGAAACAATGTCAAACACGTGAAAATTGCAAAAACAAAAATATCCATAATACAAGTGACATAAAATAAACACAGAGTATATAAAATAAACAAGAGACGTCTAATCAACATCGAATAATGACATATATTATCTGCTCTCTTCATTCAGTCATTTCCGCGGCACCTTCACCATCTTGGATGTAAGCTTCATGCGATTCCACTTCTGTTTGTGGTATAGATTATCTTACATGAAATTCAAATACTTGTAGCAGGACACGCATGTGATCATCGTCAGCCAGGGTGAAGTCTACATCCGACCTAGAATGATATCGTCGAATGTAGTTGTGGAGGGTCATCGTAGTCACTACAATCTGCACTAATTTTAGAAATGGGTACGTCGAAATATTACGCAATATGACTCATTTCTTGTTCCACACTCCAAACATTCTTTCAATTGCGTAGTGTAAAGAGGAGTGTCATTTGTTAAAAATTTTCTTCATGCCACGAGGGCCACTGTTGGATCTCTCGAAATCTGGAATGTGATATTTTTTTATATGGAAATGGCTTCAGATAACCCCTTTATAGGGGATATCCAACATCAACCAAGTAATATTTACCTGACCCAAAAATCATAATTAGTAAAAAACTATTAAAAATAATGAATGTGTTATATAGCTTAACGAACCTGGAGGCGAGTAAGGGAAGCCGTGTCTTCGATTTTTTGTCGCATAAGAAAAATACGACTATCATGCGCACTGCCTTCCCAACCAACCATCACAAAGGTAAAACACATATTAAAGTCACATACGATCATCACACTTTATGTGGGTGATCCACATTGTCCAATGTATGTGACCTTTTCAATGTTGGATACCCGTGCATAAACGTATGTTCCATCAATTGCTTCAATATAGTTCTGTCAAATCAGTTAAAGCTATGATTACCACGTAGCTCATTTCGACGTCTAAATGCAATGTATTAAAAAAAATTACCTGAAGGAATGACATATAACTTGGGTCATTTGCAATTTTTGTTTGAGTCATCTCGAATGTTGAATCCTCTAGTTTGATTATCTTTGTTGACAAACTGATAAGAGCTTTCAAACCCATTGAGAAATACTTGCTTAATGTCTGTGATGAATTCTGGATTCGCTCCTCTCATTGACTCATTCTGTGATAAAATGCAGAGAGTTATTACTAACACCTCCTTTATTGTCATTCTTGATGAGTTGTGGATTCCATGATAGTTATGTAGTTTATTTAGCAGATCCAAAAAAATGATTTTTGTCATTCAAAACATGTTACTGAACCGTGTGGGGCGTCCGTGTAGTAACTCACCGACCCATTTATCACCACTATAGGTTGATGTCAAGAATGGAGTTCAATCGACGAAGGAGCATTCATATAGGATAATCCTAGTCGTCATAATTATTCTTATACGATGCAGTCATTGCCAATCCATCCTAGAAAAGTTTTCAGTATAGGTAATAAAAATGAATCAAACAACATTTAAAAAACATCTAAAATTGAAGATTAATTATTGTGAAACATAAATAATTACAGAGCAACATATTGATTGTTCATGTAAGAAAGAGAAAACATCCAAATCAAGTAATGCTTTAAAAAATGAAAAACGATCAAGACAACAGATAATAACACTAACAAATCAATTATACATAAAAAATGTAAATATTGAACACGAAGTTCGAGGGGCATCTTCATGGATAGCTGCGTGCATGTCAGTTCCTCTAGTAATTTTAAGGAGTTCAAATAGAATGACACATTCGCCCTAGCTTCAGGATATGTATCCAGAACTAGAAGAAAGTATTCTATGGTGGGGTCATTTAAAGGGCCAGGTTGAGCTCTGCATTCTTCTATCAGTTTATTTATTGAGCTTATAATGGAAGCGACTCCTTCATTTTTCCTTTTCTCCACCCTAGGCTGCTTTCACTAGAATGTTGACTTCAACTCCCTTTAGTTTGGGCTGGGACCTTCACCTGACTCACCAACAGGCACATCAATCACATTTACCAACACAACCTCCAGAGCCACCAACACACACACACACACACATCCACCACCAACTCACAAACCAAAGACAACACAACACACACTCAAAACCACCAACAAGCACATCACCCACAACCATCAACACAGCCTCCACATGCCACCAACAAAACACCCACAGCCTCCAGAGCCACCAACACACACACACACACACTCACATCCACCACCAACCCACAAACCCAAGCCTAGCATAACACACACCCAAAGCCACAAACAAGCACATCACCCACAACAACATAGCTTCCACTTGACACCAACAAACACATCACCCACAACCACCAACACAAATTACTCATTACACCAATAAACATAACACCCACAACCTATAACACAACCTCCAGAGCCATCAACGCACACAAACTCACATCCACTGCTAACCCACTGACCCAAGAACAACACAACACACACTCAAAGTCACTAACAAGCACATCACCCACAGCCTCCATGGCCACCCACACTCACAGACTCACATCCATAGAGACCCAAAACTACTACCTCCATCACCATGCAACATAACAATCATCATAACTACCATCATACTCAACACACTTCTCTCATCAAATTGAACAAGAAATCATCTCTAGAACATGTAATAAATGCCCTGATGTTGCTTAAATGCTCATTCAAACACACAATGAAAGAACAATTCACAAAACAAGCATGAACAACGAATGTGCCAAGCACACTAAGATTCCCGAAACGATGCAAGTGAACTAATCAAAGTCATTCCATAAGAAATTACCAAAGGATTAACTGCATATAAATCTACAAATGAAGCACACTCTTACAACCATTTGTCCAATTGAAGATCAAACAAAGAAAAATAAAAACAGTATGAAATGTAGATATTAGGCAATTACAACCAAGGCACTCGTAACAATGCTCCATAAGAAATCAACAACTCAAGTTCATTGATTCATCAAATTCTCAGTAAAAAAATCAACCCCAAAAACCCAATCAATTAAGAAAGCTAAAAAATTGAACGAAGAAAGCAATTTCATAAAAATTACAACATGAATAACTACAGTAACCAGAGATCGTAGACGGGAGGAAGAGAAGAAAGGGAACCATACGCGTGAGAGGGATAGAGGCGCGAGAGAGAGTACCGAGAGCAATCGACGCTACGGAGAAGCTAGAGAGGCGAGAGCGAGATTGATCGACACTAGAGCGAGGATGAGGACAGATGAGACGTGAGAGCGGCGAGGTTGAGGGCAGCAGGGTAAAACAACTATGAACTAACACGTGCCACGAGGTCGATCCCGAAGCCGCATTTATCAAACAATCAAATACGTTGTTTACCAAAATGCTGCCCGAACACACAAATAAAATTAGATGACGACGTTTTGAAAATGCCGCCCAAGATTATAAGCTGTCCCAAATAGGGCCTAAATCTCGTAAACCGGTGAATTTAATAAATCCCAGATGAATTCTTCACATGAAAAAGAAGACGTGACATTACCTTCCTCGATCGTTTCGATTAGTAGAGGAGCAGAAGGAGGAGAAAAATGGGAGTTTCATATCACTATAAGCCACGATCTCATCGTTGTGTTCCGTCATGAAGGAGATGGTTTAGAACTAAACAATGAGGGGGAGGGACCTAATGAGGGTTTGTGGGAGAGAGAAGAGTGACGTAGCGAAGGGTTTTATTAATTTTAATTAATTAAGTTAATTTTATTAGTTTAATTGATTATTTAGATGTAAATAAATTTATATTATCAGTTAATTAGTAATCAATAAAAGATAACTATTAATTCTTTATTCATTCAATAATTATAAGCAATTAATAATTAATATAATTAATAACTAATTAATTATTCTTTTATAACTCTTAAACTTCTATTAAATAACTAATTTAATAAAATTTATATTATTGATTACTTAGTTTAGTAAATACAAAATTATTAATTTGCGTAATTTGAAATAAAATATAAATTAAATTTAAGAAACCAAAAATTTTTATTATTTTGGAATATTTCAAGAATTTGAATTTACATAATTTATGAAATTCTATTATGATTTGTTGAAGTATAATAATCATAACAGATTTTTAAATCATCACATAAATTATCAAATGGTTTCACATGATTTAACAAGATTTATTAAATCTATTGTCAAATAGCTTTTAGGATTGAGCGTCTGTTTGCGACAGCTACAACTTATTAATAAGCTGTTGATGAGTAGCTTATCCGGATAAGCTGCTGATCAGCAGCTGATCTAGATAGACTGATTGATTGTTTGGTTTGTGTTGTTGGAAAATAATTGTTTTGCAACTGTTTCTAGATAAATGACCATTTTGCCTCGAAACAATAATGCTGGTTGTAATAGAACTATCATGACAATATTTTTGATACTTGATGAGAAAAAAATCACTTCATATCAGTATTAAAAAAAGATAGACACTCACTTAAAAATGAATATCAAGATTGCTAAAAAATTTATTAAAAATACAATTAAAAATATGATAATATTAATTTTAAAATGCAGATAGTGTATATCATGAGCTACGTCGTCCTCCAGGGATACGATCCAACCCCGATCACTATCAGTAGTGGAATCTGCATGACTGTTTGCCCACCAGAAGAAGTCACACTTCTCCATGATGCCCTGTTGACACATATAAACATGACATTAGTAGGGAAGTCTGTAATCCGCAGTGATAGAGCACTCGTTGGAAGGTCCCTAAAATCCTGTAGCTATCTTTCTTGAATGTTTCAAAAGACAATCCATTAGTCATAACAAAAGTTGAAATTGCTAAAAGAAGTAATTGATTACACTTTTTTGCAGGAGTGAGCTCTCAGATAACTTGTATACTAACCAATAAATCAGTCACTACAAAAATACAACACACCTTATAAAAAAAGTTTATTGGTTGCCTTTAGCTTTCTTAATACCAAACTCGTGTGTGTCACATATGCATATCACCAATAGACCTTCACCCTAACTAACCCTCTCCTCCTTTTACAATAACTAAAATCCTTAAAGCTTTCTCCCCCTCCCCTTCACTTCTTATGACCCAAACCATAACTCTAGCTCTCCTAATCATCTCCTTGCCTTGGGTGAAAATCCTAAACCATCCCACCTTGGCTTATTGGCACATCGAGCTCAGCTCATGAGCTACTTATCAAGTAGAGCTTGTGCTGGCTTCACCTACACCCCTAGTGACAGTCTGTTGAGAATTGGATCTTATTTATGATCCTCTAGTACAAAGTGAATATTTAAGAAGTTTAGAGGTTTATTTGTAAACAATGTAATAAACTATTTAAGCCCATGCTATGAATATACATATTAGCTTTAGAGAAAAATTTTACAATATGGTATCAGAGCCCTAGCGGCCTCTCCTCAATCAACCGGTCAGGCTCAATATAGTGAGACCCGAAACTCTACCTCTCCTCCATCGACCAGTGAAGATCGACGTAGAGAGACCCAAAACTCCTATTTTCTCTTCCTTCGGCGACATCCTCACGAAATAGTGACGAAACACTCAATCCGATCGATATCGATGGCAAAGATGCAAATTGGCATCAAGAGACCTGAAATACCCAATTTTTCTGCTTGCCCCTTGCAAAGAAATCATAATTAGAGCATAAAAAGGCTTCAAATTCAGTGGTCTTCTTACGCAGTAGTCCCATTTTCTCTGTCTAAACGAAATTTGCTGCAACTGTATCATGTCTTAGAGGGCGTGTGGAATCATGACATAATGAGAAAGGGTTATTGCAATATTGCTTGCGACTCAAGAGTGAGAAAGGCAGCGAAACAAGGCTTCATTTATGGAGTTGCATTAGACAACAGGGAGGTGAAGGATCAAAGCGACTGTAGTTTAGTGTGCGGGATAGAGGGGTTGCAACTTTATGGGCTAAGGCAAAGAGGATCACACAAACTAGCAGCAAGGAGATATAGACTTGAATTTTTATGGTTCAAGATGTTAGGAGATGGAGAAAATGCTGGATATAAAGGATTAAAATTTTCGAGGAACATAGATTTTGAAATTTTGAAGGCCTTGATCGAGCTCATATAGATAGCTAGCATCTCAACAAAAGCTACTACCTTAGCACGTGTACAACATAGGTGAAGGTAGATCTCCCTCATGTGAAGTTGAAACTTAATGGAACTACCACATAACAGAGTTGGTCACGTCATGGCTTTGCTGCTCTAATAAGGAAGAGACTAGAGGATTTTGACAGGAGCAGAGCCAAAAAGTGACAACGCTGAGAGGTTGAGTGGAGGACCCGAGGGTATTGGATTAGAAGTCTCATTATCAGACGTTGATAAAAGATAATAGCGAGATTCTCCCATTGAAGGTGTTTGAATGTGTATTTTTTTGTGTAGGAATCAAACTAAAAATAATGAAGTTGGATCACAGAGCTGTGAAATGTATGTTTGTAGGTAATTATCCTACCTAGAATGAGCATGTCCGCTGGAGCCCAATAGAGAAGAGATTGTTTGTGAGTATGGATGTGTCATTTAGAAAATTTGAACCATATTACACCCAAGTGGTGACCTCACACTTCAGTGACTCACCAGATACAGAAGATATGAGGCAATGAGGGGTGATGAGAGAGTGGTACAAGCAAGATCAATGCCTTGTCCTGTGATATGGGATGAATCAGTTGAAGAAACAAAAAACAAGGAGAGTGAACACAAAGGAGGTGGGATTCATAGTGAAGGCCAACTAAGACATATATACGTAAAAGGAAGCAAAATTTGGAAATAATGCCTATAGTGTCACTTATACTAGCTAGTTCCTTGTCCCTGTTTTCCTTAACACTTGAGACACCTACACTATCCACATTCAACTCAGAACTCCCAAGTGATAAGATTCATCCTCCCTATTCTCATAACTCTCTAACTTTAAAGATAACCTCTTACAGAAATGCAAGACATCCTCCCGATCGTATTGGGTACAAACATGGCACTGCTAACTTTATTTCATATTTTAAAATATCACGATCATTCATTATATTTTTAGACATTGTCTCTATACTTAAGTGTTTGCAGGTTGCTGAAGAAGATTCCAAGTGAAAAGCGGCCATGCATGAAGAGCTTAGGGCTCTCGACAAAAAATGAAAATGAGGGATAATGCCATTATTGATGAAAAAGAAAAACAACTGGGTGCAAGTGGATCTTTACAGTGGAGCAAACTCCGAAAGAGAAGCTGAATCGTACAAAGTACGATAGTGGCAAAAGTGTACAATCAGATATATTACATTGACTAATGAAACATTTGCACCAGTAACAAAGATGAACAAAACAAGAACACTGATTTCTCTAGCAGTTAATGATGGGTTGATGTTACACCAAATTAATGTGAAGAATACATTTCTTCATTGAGAGTTACTAGAAGAGGAATATGTGAAAATACCACCAGGATTCAACACAGTCCAGACAGTGGGAATGACATGTAGGCTCAAGAAGTGGTTGTATGACTTGAAGTGATTTCCTCAAGCCAAGTTTGACACATTTAAATTGGCTATGGTGGGCATGTAAATCAATAGATTAATGTAAACACACGATATTCTTTCAACAACTTGAAATACACACCACTATGCTTGCTGTGTATGTTAATGACATAAATGTCACTACTGATGACGAGGTATAGATTGTCCAACTAAAGATATGATTAGACTATGAATTTGAGGAGAAAGATTTTAGACAATTTAGGTACTTTCTTGGAATTAAAGTGTCACATGAACTTGAGGGGATGACCTTGTCCCAAAGGAAGTATTATACTATATCTCATGAAAACAAAGATGCTGGGGTGCAAACCTGCAGTCTCTCTAATTGATTAAAAGACCAAGCTGAGTGCAGAGGTAAGAGAACCGGTTGATCATGAGAGGTACCAAATATTAGTGGGTTGTTTAATCTATCTGTGTCACTCAACTCAGCATATCTTTTATAGTGAGTGTGGTGAACCGCTAGATACATGATCCAATAAAAGGTTATATGGATGCAATGTATCAGATTCTGAGGTATCTAAAGAGTGCATGAAGAAATGAGTTGATCTTCACGAAGAACGAGCATGTAGACATTGAGACCTTTTGTTATGCTGACTGTGCAAATTATGTTGATGAAAGAAGATCCACCTACGGATACATGTTCGTATAAGACAACTTAAGTCTCTTAACATAACATTTAATAATATGTAGTAGCAATGTTAATAAGAGAGGCAGAGTACAAGGCTATGACTTAAAAGTTGCCGAGATGACGTGGTTGAGCTCAAGGTAAACCAACTCAAATAAAATTTTGGTGCAACAAATCAACAATCAACATTGCCAACAATCCAGTGAAACACAATAGAACCAAACATGCGGAGATACATAGATTCTTCATCAAGTAAAAGCTAAATTACAAGCTGATCGAGCTAAGCATGTGGTCACAGGAGACTAAGTGGCTGACTACCTCACTAAAAGATTTAGTTTGTTAGATTTGTCTAGATTATGTGGCAAAATGGTCTTAGTAGATATCTTTTACCCATTTTGAGGAAGAGTACTGAGAGAAATTTAGGATCCTACTAGTAAAAAGGTATATTGAATAAGTTCAGGGGTTTATTTGTAAAGCATTGTACGACCCATTTATGCTCATCTTATGAATATACATATTAAAGTTTGAGAGATATTTTACAATACAATCGATAGTTTGCTACAACAAGTATGCAAATCAACAAAGCCGAGCAACAGGAAGCTGATGATAGCAAGCTGCAACAGGTTGGGGCTGCAAGCAAGGGCTACAAGCAACAATTTACAGTGTATTTAAAACTCCTCAAAATCCAACACATAACTGCAAGACACATTCCATATTCATCAACATTTTATACTGCATTTCGGTTTTATCCAACCAAAAGAATAAAATTTTGAAAACTCCTGTACCTCACTTTATACCAAGACTTCATCAAACCAAACATCCCCCAAAATTTCTCCATATAGCTTTAAGCACCCAAAGAAACAAACACCTGAACCCCTCAGTTTGTTTAGTTACAATTCATTCCTTAATAGCGTTGGCACTTCTTCATTTTGAAATACATACATAATATTTATTGCTGCTGGTGCCTAAAGACATTGAACAAAATTTCATTGCAGTTCTACAACGTCAAGCAATTATACTTGTCAAATCATACAAATAAATAAGCTTATATACTGAAAAAACAACATAAGATATAATTTTAATACAAGCTTGCTCCTTAATTTACATTAACTCATTCATCATTAAATAATTTACCTGCCATCACTAGGCTTCCGTTAGCTTCAAACGTGGGACAACATTCATTGATTGAAGTTCCTGTGCCATAGAATAAAAGGATGAGATGAACTCATTCTCAGCATGGAAGCCTACAACTTAGATTTACAAAATGACTTTGCATTTTCAGCCATGAAACCTCGGAATTGATCAGGGTAGGCCATACCTGAAACAGGAGCTTACAAGCATATGGCAGTTTCATGCTAGACATATTGTCCCCATTCTTGCACATAGAGCACCAAGATGTTTTGAGCTTATGATTATAGTAGCCTAACAAACCGCATTGCCTGCAAACCTGGAAAATATCAAGAGAGGTAATTCCATATTTAGAGTTTCTCTGGAGTCAACATACAAATGCATGGACATAAGCATTTCATTTGCAAAGCAAAATGCAAAGGGCATACAAGTTTGGCATAGACAAAAATGGTTAACAAACATATATGCAGAACGTCGAATTAAAATTGATCAGACAAGAATTCAAATGCATTATTTATTATCAACAGCGAAAATATAGAGGTTGATAACATGTGAATTGTGATTTATATATGTTTTTTCTACAAATCTTATTCTAATTGCATCAATGAATAATCATAGACACAAACCGCTCTACATCAAAACCACTCGAGAAAGGAGCTATAAGAACATTCCAAAAATTGGCAGATGGTAAGGCTATAAATATGACCTGAAGGTCATATTAAATTTTGACTTGGCTCAAGCTCAGATTGAAGTCAGCAAATCGATTAAGGAGTCAAGACAGGATCATATCGAAAATTGAATTGAAACATGCCTTGGATATAATCAAGTTGGCTTGATATAGGAAAAAAAAAACTATATAGTTGTATGTATAACTTACACACACATATACATAATTCAAATCTAAGTTGACATTTTTTGATTAATAATTTGTCTAAGTATATTAATATTCAATTTAGAGAGGTTTCTGGCTTCAGCATGATTCAAATCTAAGTTAACAAGTTATATACAGCTAAAAATAAAATTGAATTAAGCAAATTTATAATCAAAATTAAGTTACCTTGGGATTTAATTAAATGACTTTGAGCTAAACTTGACCAGTGTTGAATCACCTTAAGATCAGATTGTTAAAATCCCTTATTAACTAGAATATGATTGCTAGCTTTTGTCAAATTTTGCCATAATAATTTTAGGATCCCTATAATGAGGCATATATTTATTGTTGTAGATTTCCTAAAATGACGTAGCATTGTACCTGTTTATTTTTATGGGTGAAGTTGTAGGACTTCTATTTTATCATATTTGATTGATGTAATGGCCATAATTAAGCCATAAATTATTCCAAGTATTTGGATATCTAATGAGAACCTATAAAGCATAGACATGCAGATGAAAATACAAACACTATATGATATGGACATGATGGCACCACAACTGCAAAGAACAACACATAGAGAATCTATAATTGCGAAAGAATAACTCAAAATAATTGGACATTTTATAAATATTTTAAAGTATTAAATTCTAGTAAAAATTAGTTGACGTTATATACTTAATATATATATATATATATATATATATATATATATATATATATATATATATATATATATATATATATATATATATATATATATATAGAAAGAGCAGCTCGTGGCTCCTTACGTGTTAATTAAAAAAAAAACGATTACAAATGTTTTGAGAAAACCAGGATCCCCTCTAGAAAATAAAAAACAGAAGATCCTAGGGGTTCCATTTTCTCATTACAACTCCACCCAAAAAATGATAAAAACCATATCCGAAAGAAGAAAAGTCTAAAAATACATGTATCAAACCAATACGTATACCCAAATAAATGACGTATACCAAAAAATACATGTATAAGAAAAGAAGCAAGGTAAGAAATTTGTAAGCCGAAGAGCGACTTTACGAGGGAAGGGATCCGACAAAGTAACCTCCAAAAACCTGCAACTTAGAAGGGCTGAAACATAAAGATATTGGTTAGTGTAAATGGGAAGAAAGATCATAGTGGTCCAAGTTCCTCCAAAAATCCAAACAACAAAAACAGACAACCCGAGGCAAGAGAAGCACCCCGCAAATCTACCACCAAAATCCAGCAATCTGAGCCAGTACAGCCCACCCAAACAAAAATATTGGCAAAGGATTTTGGAGCGTGGACCTCCAAATATAAGAGATATTGTCCTTTAAAAATATCCAGCCTCCAAACCCCCAATAAAACCATCAAAGCAAACCGAAAATAGTGCCTCCCATACTCCATACCCCTCATAACAATCATCCCAAAATACCTCTCAACCAAAGCAAAGGAGCCCTGGGCCTCCTCGCACATCGAAATACACCAAGAGAGGTATCTGTAAATGAGCTTCCGAAAAGGGAGCCATGAGCCTCCCTTATGTACCCGAGAATAAATGGTGGAGGTATCCTGGATCACCTTGCACCAATTAAAGTATAACAGAGCAGTATAGTTGTCCATAAACCGCAAAATCCAAGTCTCCAAAGTGCACAGGAAAAAGAAAAGGGTAGAGGAAATAGGAAGGGCCGAGCACAAAATCACGACCACCGAATGAGACTTAAAAATAGCAACCCTGCGAATATAAGTAGCATCAATATTATCACCAACCAAGAGAGTATGTAAAGGAGGACGGGGAGTAGATCCCACTCTACAAGTTTGAGTAGAACTTCCTAATTTAGAGAGCCAATTAGCGGGTTGATTGCCTTCTCGGTAATTGAAACTCCAAATAATATTCACATTAGATAGTAACCCTTTAATCCTCCTAATGCGATAAAGAATATCCCAAGGGGCATCAACACCATTATCTAAAATGTCAATTAAGGTACGATTATCACATTCAAAAATGTTGTTCCTCAACCTTAAATAGTGAGCCAAAATAACACCGTTTAAAATAGCTCGAGCTTCCACCTCTATAGGCGAATCCGTATTAGAAGGAGAGAAGAAAAAAAGAATGCGGTACTCCACATAATTCCTAACAATGCCCCCACAATCAGCATCAGAGACATTCCAACTTCCATCAGTATTAATTTTAAACCAACCTGTAGGAGGTGGAGACTATTTTACTAAAATAGGAGGATGAAGGGGTCTCCTCCCTTCCAAATTCGTACGCCCCAAAGTAAGAAAATAATTGATGCCCGAAAAGAAATCATTTTTGGAATTCTCCAATCTCCATAATTTATTAATGTAAGAGATGCTATTTGAGAAAATCATAGTATTATGAATCACCTTTTCTTCATGAATAATGTCATTCATTGCCATCCATATGAACCAACAAATATTATAAGGATATATTTGCCAAAAGTGTTTCCTCTTACTTTCTGGATTGCATCTCAAAGAGGTAAGCAAGAGGTTCCTCGTTGAAGTAATAATGTTACCAAACCACAAACCAACCCTTTTCCAAACGTATAAAGAAAAAGGACACAAAAAAAAGATATGCTCAAGAGTTTCCTCCGCCGAATTACACAAGCAACAGCGAGAGACAATTCTCAAACCTTTCATCTTCGAGATGTCATCACAAGGTAAAGTTAAGTGAAATATGCGCCAAGCCAAAAAAGACATTGACGGAGTTAAAGCCCAACTGCACACATCTTGACCCCAAGGGGCGTTATGAAAGCTATACCGAGAAACATAAATAGATTTGGTAATAGAGCTAGCCAAGGGTAATTTCAACACAGAAGTATCATGCATATGAGAATCAATAGGAATGTTGGAAATGTAGGTGGCTCCCTCCATCCCCAATAAAGCAGTAAGAAGAGGAAGATTCTAATGGCCATCCACCCAAGTGTCGGACATTTTGAGATTGAAAAACGTAGTATCCCTCAAATGAAGAAAGACATGTGACCGACAGTCATGCCAGAAGTAGAGATTTCTAGAACCCACATCCTAAAATATGAATTTCTTCGCCGAGTCTCTAACCAAAAGCAGTCTCTTCCACATGGTGGAGTTACCAAGCCTCCAAGTGATGAAAGCAGACTGAGAGAAGCGCCAATATTTCCCATGCATGAAATTGGCCCATAAGGACTCATTTTTCCTGAAATTAAACCATTGCTTAAAGAAATTAATATCAACGATAAGTTGGAAGGATTTAAAACCCAAACCCCCAGCGCTAAAAGGTTTGCAAACTTCCTTCCAAGGTAGCCATTTTCTACCAGAGTGATTTGCCATCCAAAGAAACTTATTAAAGCACCTTTCAAGATTCAAAATAGTACTTTTCTTGGGTTGGAGCACTTGAAGAGTGTAAAGCGAAAGAGAATGAAGGATGCTCCTAAGCAGTGTGATACGACCTCCAAAGGATAGAAAATTATTTTTCCAATCCAAGATTTTTTTTCGAATCTTCTCTATAACCTCGTCAAACTTTTTCTGTCTTTTTCTGCCCTTAAGAAGAAAGACCCCCAAATATTTAAGTGGAAGGGTAGAGAGGGAGAAACCCGTATAATTAGCAATCCAGGAGATATTAGAACGGTTAATCGTGTTCCCCAAACATATGTTGCATTTACTAGCATTAAAAGAGAGGCCGGAAACAGACTGAAAATCAACCATTAACTTATGAATCTCCTTCACTGTGGACTTGCTTGCATTTGAGAAAAGAATCATATCATTCGCATAGGCTAAATGAGATATCATCATATTAGACTTATGAGAATATTGCAGCCTTGGATTCTGCCTGAAATTGTTATTAAGCATTCTGGAGAGATTATAAAAAATGATAATAAAAATGGTCGGAGATAAAAGATCACTCTGTTTAATCCCACAACCCACACTAAAAAAGTCACGAGATTGACCATTAATAAGAATGCTGTACTTGTTGCAATGAAGCCAAGAAAATATGAGCTTACAAAACTCCTGAGAGAAACCACGAGCTTTAAGAATATTCAAAATAAACTCTCAGCTAATAGGATCATAAGCCTTGTGAATGCCCAGTTTAGTAACCATATTGCCTCCTCTACATTTTTTATCAATATCAAGAATAAGCTCCTGAGCCAGCATAATAATATCTGTAATCCCCTTCCTCTGAATAAAAGCAGATTGATTCAAAGAGATTAATTTGTGTAGGTGGGGTTGTAGGCGTTTGACCTAAGTCTTGCTAATCACCTTAAAAATCACAGATGTTAAAAGAGATTGGTTTGAAATGATCCCACAAGCTTTTTTGAGTATTCTTAGGGATGAGAACTATAGTAGCAACAAAGAAATAATTGCCAAGGGTTTCCCCTCTAAAGAAACTCTGGATAGCCAAAACCACATGATCCTTTACAATAGTCCAACATTTAATATAGAAAACAGAAGTGAAACCATCAGGTCCCGGAGCTTTATTACAGTTAATGTCAAGAAGGATAGAGTAAACTTCCTCAGCCGTAGGAATGCCACAAAGGTCAATATCCCCCATATGATGACGAACATCATCAAATAAATAGGCATCAACAAAGCCTGATGTGTTATGATACTCCAATAATTTAGAGAAGTACTGAACAACAATCTCCCCAATGTCATCATCCCCAGTAATCCAGTTTCCGTCGTTTTTTTAATTCTCACAATGAGGTTATTGGCTCTTCTCTGCTTAATACAAGCATGGAAATACTGGGTGTTTCTATCACCCTGAGAAAAATGAGTATCTGTCGCTTTTTGTTGGAGCAACTCCTCCTCCCAAAGAGAGGCTTCAAGGAACTCTTTATTAGTATCCTGTAACCCTTGTATGAAGTCATCGGTGTTCTCATCAAGAACCTGAAGCATGTTCACCCTTTGTTCGACTTTTCTGCTCTAGCATGAACATCACCAAATACATCCCAATTCCAAGCCCTTAAAGCAGCAACCACCATTTTATGTAATTTCCAAAGAATGTAACAAGCATTTCCCACCTCCTCGCAATGCCAATTAGCTGCAATTAATTTCAAAAATTCATCATGTCTCGCCCAAAAATTTAAGAACCGAAAATGATAAATAAGAGATTTTTTGAAATAGTCGAAAGATAACAGGAGAGGATTGTGGTCCAAGCCAGATCTAGAAATGTGCTGAAGTTGAGAGAAATCATAGGAGGAAACCCAATGTTGATTAGCAAGGCATCTATCAAGTCTTTCAAACAATTTGCCCCTTTTTCAAGTGAACTTAGAACCTATAAAGCCCAGATCAGAGACACCTGCTAATGCCAAAACTTCATTAAATCGGTTGATTAAAGTAGTGTCAATTCTCCTGCCTCCTAATTTCTCAGATTCGTGCATCACCATATTAAAGTCTCCACCAACCATCCAAACGTGATTGATGGAAGAGCCCATCACAGAAAGCTTGTGCCAAAGATCAAGCCGGGCAACATTAGAAGTACCGACATAAACAAAGGCGAGGAACCCAAAAAAAACATCCATCGTGAAATAGGTATGAAAAAACTGTGTATCATCAGTGACGATATCCACTGTGATATGCTTCTGCCAAAACACCCAAATTTTGTTAGAAGAATTAGCAAAAAAAGAGAAATTTTTGAATTTACCCAAGATACGATCATCCATAGAAGCGACCAGAGGTTCCAAAATAGCAAATATATCCACCTTATGAATCATTGTCATCATTTTAAGTCTACCAAGGGAATGAAGATCCGCAATTCCCCTGATATTCCAAATGAGGACATTAAACATATTAAGACAAAGAACCCTTCCTAGCAGACATAGGCCAGGTCCGTCCATTCTCATTATCGGAAAAATAGTGATTCATCTCAAGCCCAATGTTTCCATTGCTAAGGTTATGAACCTCCTTCTGCACTATATTCTTTCTTCGCCTATATTTTTGCACATGCCATTCCTCCCTTAAAACCTTTGAGATATCATCCAACTGAGAATCGACAGGAATAACATTTTGATGAGGTAGAAGAGAAGTATTATCCATATTAAATGCATCTGGAAGGGATGCTGAGGAAGGGCGGGCCTTCTCTACACCGACAAAGGTTTCCGGGACAACAAAATCATGCCCAGGAACATCACCCGCAGGTTTACCAGAGGCAGAGAAATCTTCCTGATTAAAACCAACATTCGAATTGTGAGGAAGAGAAGAAGAAATATAAGGGATTTGCGGCAACCAGAAGACCAAAAACTAACCATAAGCAAAAACTAACCCTAAGCAAAAATATGAAATCTAACCCTAAGCAAAAATATGAAATCTAGAGGACCAAAAACTAACCCTAAGCAAGCAAAACAACAAATATATAGTAACTAAGAGAAAAAAAGGAAGGGGAGGCTTCCCTTTGGGCGGCAACCAGAAAAGACAGAAAGAAGAGAGTGGCAAACAAAATAGAAAGAGAGGCGAGGTTTTTGGCGGTACTTCCACCCCATGGAAGCACAAGACGGGCTGGTCCAACCTCCTGCTGGAGCGGAACACCACTAGCTGAACCAATCGGCCGTTTCAGCCTTTCCCCAAGCCCTACATCAATGCCTTTGTCTAACACAAACACAGAAGCCATTTGGAAGTATCCATGCTTCCTAGATGAGAACTCTCTCCTGAAAGAAAGAAATCTGATTTACATGGGATAAAGCAACGACTAGAGCCTTCATCTCTGCACACGACGGCTAAGAATCTCTCCTCACCTGTCCCAAGCACTTGGCTCTCACATAACACTACACATCATCCCTCATATAGTACTGATCCAATAGACTGCCACTCATCTTTCACAAATATAGTATAATACAGATCGAAAATCTTGCCAATCACTGGTCTACAGGATCGATTACACACCTCATTAGTTTGACATTTCAGACATTGCTATGCTAAATCACCTAGGATTTCAAGACCTATCTACAATTTCAAACCCTTCCCTTAGCATCCATTGGCATCTGCCTTCAACATCCGCATTTGAGCCGATCAAGGCTGAGCAATATGGCTCATATTTGCCTGACTTGTATTATTAAATGAGTGTTGCAATAGTTCGGTTTTTATTATTGGCAATCATCTCTTGATATTCGTTAGTGAAATCTTAAAATGAAATCGAGCCAAACATCAATTTGGATATTTTCAATGTTTCTCTCACACAAAAACTCCACAACTAGATAATTTTAAATTCAACGATGTAATGGGAAAAACACTTTGAGGACATATTGATGGTAGCGATCCCCTACATTTCCCTAAATTAGCTTAGTGACAAATAACAAATGCAAGTCATGACATAATATTGGAATCTGTTGATCAGGCACTCGATATAAAACCATATAAGATAACTAAAAATAAGTTGAGTATCATGAAAAGTTTATAATCAGAATAATGAAGGTAGATATTAATTTCTTGATGCAAAATTATTTCTTTGGATTTCAAATTTTTTGGACTAAACTTGTTGACATAATTTATGCTAAAATTTCTATTGAATCTGTTTCATTGTTTAATAGGTTCATGAAAAAAACAAAATGAGAAGAGTTTTTGAAAAAGCTTCAACCAAACTTTTGGACTACTCATTCCAATTTGATGAATTATGACCCCTCTCCATCCATGGGCGTCTTCACAAAGATCAACATCTTGTAATAAAAACAACTTCCAACAAAAAAATGCACGAGAATGAAGTTGCCTGTGCAACCAAAGATAAAAAGCAAAACTAATCTAATTTACAGCCCCAGTGTATACAACGTCAAAGATGTGTGCGCAGGTTCCCATCCTAAACGTAAAATTAAGAAGGTAAAAATCATCACCTACATTGATATTGAAAGTTGATGAGTGACTACCTGAACTTGGTACGGGTCACTTGATAACATCAGCCGTTCATAGATCAACATGCTTGCACCATAAGCTATCAAACAATCTCGTTCCATTTCTCCCAACCGTAAGCCTTAGAAAAAAATAATGGAAAGCGAAAAATAATGTCAAATAACTTCAAATAAATATAGAAAGAACACCAAACGCTAAAGCTTAATGTCATCATATCATATATAATAAACCTCCATCATGAGCTCTTCCTTCTGTTGGCTGTCTTGTCAATGTCATTCGAGGCCCAGAGGACCGAGCATGCATCTTGTCTAGGACCTGTAGCACCAAAATGTCAATACTACACAAACATGTATGATAATAAGGATATACAAAAGAACATCAGTAAGTCCAAATAAATCTCCAGTGAATGGGTAAGATGTTCCCATTAAACTAAGAGCATGATGCGTATCACTTCATTTTTGTAGTCCTGGGAAAAATGTTAATTAGATGGCTTATCTTCTAAACGAGAACACTACATCAAAATTTAGGTGGTGTTTGGTGGTGCACTTTTAATAGCATTTAGTGCTCGATTAACGTAATTCCAACAAAATGTGAAAAAAAGGGAAGCTAAAAGAGGTCGGCTGGGTCGAGACAACCCCCAGGAAGTGAGGACAATAAGTTGGAAGATATCTCAGGTGATTGGGACAGCACCAAGCAGAATGGGCAGCAACCTAAAAGGAGCGGGATGGGATAGAGGCAACAGGATAGCTGCTGGAGGCGGTGAACAACGGCAGGGAAGGTGATTGGGGTGGTCGGCGAGAGGTAGGAACAATAGATAGGTGGCTGGAAGGCCTGTAAGACAACAGAGAAAATAGTTTGTGGCTGCTAAAAGCGGGTTCGGAGGGGGGGGGGGGGGGGGATGCATATCTTGTCGGGGTTGAGCTACAGTTGGACCTTTGAAGATGGTCATCACCTGGGATGAGTTACAACAGACCCAGAGGGGAAGAACACCTCAAAGGCAACACTCATAAATTTGTACTCATCCAAATATGAACCCTTGAGCACTCAACAACACACACACACACACACACACACACACAGATATATATATATATATATATATATATATATATATATATATATATATATATATATATATATATATATATTCCATGTCGTCCCGCCGCTCTGCTAGGGTTCCGCTATATATATATATTCCATGTCGTCCCGCCGCTCTGCTAGGGTTCCGCCCCATGGTGAACCCTAGCGTTTCGATCGTCACTGCTGCCCCGATCTCCACTCCCACGCATCCGTGCTTTCGTGGTGTCCCGCAGCGCCGCTCGCCTGAGTTTCGCGGGCCTCCACTAACGCTAGCTCGTTTGCTCGCCTGCGCTCGTCGTTCCTTCACGCCCAACAAGTCACGGCTCCTCCTTCGCGCTGCTTTGCGCCCTACGACGCAGCCGTGGCGTGCGCAGTTTCACGCCCTGCGAAGAAACTGCGGCATGCGCTGTTTGTGCTGACCGACGACATTTGAAATGGCATCAGCACGTTCCTACGCCGCCGCCCTCGCCAGTGATAACCCCGTCTTCGCCCCTCTTTCCAATATGTTTCTACAACGATACCATGACAATTTTGCACTTGGCATTGAAACCATATTTCTCAAAAAAGCTTCCCGTAAAAATGACAAACTTGCAATCTTTCTCACTGAGGCAGAGATCTCCACCCTAGCTGCGCCCTACCGATTGTTCTTAGTAGGTAAGTTTCTTTATGGAAACCCTAAACTTGAACTAATTCGAAAGGACTTTGAGCAAATGAAGCTGAAAGGGGGTTGAAAGATCGGTAAATTGGATGGTAGCCACATTCTCATTCAATTATCAAATGATGAAGACTACAATCATTTTTTTGCGAGAAGACTTCTTCGAATTGAAAATCAGGTGATGAAGGTGTTAAAATAGACGGTGGATTTTGACCCTCGTACTGAACCTCATACAATTCTTGTTTGGCTGCATTTCCTAGGTTTGAAGATCCACCTTTTTTATCAAGAGCTTCTCTCGCTTTAGGGATGGTATACGGTAAACCCCTCAAAATTGACACGCCTACAGTGAATCTAACTCGACCTTCAGAAGCCAAAATTTTGATAGAAAGGGATATCACTTTACCTTTTCCGGGAGAAATATGGATTGACACACAACATCAAGGATTTTGGCAGCAAACAGAACTTGAACAAATACTACTTTATTGTACTCACTGCCGTATGTTTGGACATTCTCATTCTCAATGTTATCAGTTGCATCCAAATTTAAAATCTTCAAGTAAAAACGCTTCTGGATCTGCCCCACCTTATACTTGTCCCTCCTCCGCTCCTGAGTGCATTCCACAAACTACTGAAACATCGGTTGACACGATGCCACCTCCACCTCCCACTATCAGAGACAATACTCTCTCTGTTCTCTCTGTTCTTCCGACTGATACTCTCTCTGTTCTTCCGACTGATATAATCAGGATAGTCTTGAAGCTCCACATTCCCAGGATGCTTCAGGTGTTGAAGAGACATGCTTACCATCTTTCCACAATCAGAATATTGTTACTGCTAGTCAGGAGCTGGGGGCTCATTCTCTCATACATGCCCAACAATCCGTTGACCACACCGATCAGATGAGTCAGTCCTCGGATGAGGAATGACAGACTTACACATCTAGAAAGAAAAAGAAGAATAGAGACACACCCCAGCTTAGGAACTTAATGGATGATACTCTAGTAGCTTTGGGTAATGGAACGACACTCAACAATTTGTTAGCTGTCTCCGGTCCTAGAACTAGAGGCAGAGGTAAGACCAAGTTGGCTCGTGCCTAGCAGCCTATTTCATGCAAGCTTTAGTTTTTTGTGTTTTATCTTTGTTTCATCCTTTTAGGATGCTAGTGTCTGATGTATCGTATGGGTAGGACACTTTTTTTTTGGGTCATCTCATACAATCTCTATGTATCTTTTCAATTTCAATAAAATTAGCCCCTGGGCGTTTAATATATATATATATATATATATATATATATATATATATATATATATATATAATGAGAATTTGTAAATATAATAGGTAATGCTTAGGAAAGGAAAGTAATAAAAAAGACAGGCGCAAAATAGATGGAACATAAAATAGGAGAATCATGGAAAAGGAAAGAGGGAGGGAAACGAAAAAGAAAAGGGGAGAAGGTAGGATCACAGTACTACAACAACTACAGTACCGCATCTGCGACATTGTAGCAGCTACAATACCATGTCCGCGACACTATAGCAACTATAATGCCGTGACCCGTGGAAGCTCCCACATCAATCTACCAAGTTTGGGAGAGGTATTCTTTAAAGTTTATAGGGCAGAAAAATTATGGAAGGCGTGGCTTGGGTAGGAGCAAATGCTAGGGACCCTAGGAAATGACTAAGGTTGGGGCAATTCCTTATACCAGGAAGTTTCTAATGATGAAGTATCAATGCACCAATGATTTGGCATCGAATGCTATACAAGGGGCCATAACTTCTAGTGAAGATCGACTAGCTAGATTTTGACAAATATTTAGATCCGGATTAAACTATTAAGCTTGCAGGAGCACCGGGATCCCGACCAGTCCTCAAAGCTACTTTATAATCCCCTTTATCTACCTAAGTGGCAACCTACCATTCCTACTTATTCGTAGGCACCCCCTTTTTCTTTCTATTTCTTGTCTCTCTCTTGACCTCGCCAAAAGTGATCTCGCATACCAACTGGAACAACACTGCATTCAAGAGTTTGCACATCGTAGCTTTCACACAACATCTCGTCACTTGTGTGGTGACTCCACCTCATCATCTCCTGCAGCAGCACACTTGCACAATCTTGCCAAAAATCTGCGTCTGCAACCCGCTTTGTCGGTACACATGCACCCCATGTGCTCGTTGCACCCATGTGAGCATACCCGCCCTGCCATTCGCCAACATCTTTGTATGCGCATGTCGCAACGCGCTCGCCCATAAAGCTTGCGACTTGCCTACTCTTTTGCGGCTAGTGTGCATAAGCCCAAAAAATGACCATGAAAGCAAAAGAACCACAAGAGTAAATAAATGAATGAGGATGTGAACAAGCAAAATAATACATAATAAAAAAGAATAGGTTCTAGTTTAGGTTTCTTATACTACAGTCCAACATGAAATGACTATAAAGCCAAAAAAATGGAAAAGCTTTCATACTAAAATTACACATAAAATGAGGCACAAATATAACAAAACAATACCATATGTTTTAGTTTCTGGTAGTAAATAGGTCCCATAAATATATAAGCTTGAAGAGGCTTTCCAGAAATACCTGCAATGTCCCAATGAAGTGAGTCAAATTATTAAGAAAACTGGTTATTTATACAAGTGATACATATAAGTGATCCAAACACTCAAAATATCTTCTTGCATACTTTAAAAAAGGTTAAATACCGGAAGCACCCTTGCCAAAATTCTAAAGGTTTCAATTTATGGCATCATTTCTTCAAATTTTCTCAAGAATTTTATAATCATCCTTCACGTTTTCAGTTATTTCATTTGAGAGTCATCCTTCCTATGATCATCTACCTTTCCACTGTTCAAGTTCTTCCACAGTTTCAGATAACTCTACAAACCTTTAGCAAAGTGTGTCGCATTCATGCTGAATGCTTATGAATTCATGCAGATGATACTTAACGATGCGACAATCAAGATATTCCCTACATGCAACCTTAAAGTGAAAGTTAAAACAGATTTAAGGTTGCAGACTATTTGCATACAAACAGCAGTGAATTATTCCGCATGGAAGCTCTAGAAATAAGTAAGAGCTAAACTATAGTTTCCAAGCTGTTGCCCGTAAAAGAATGTTTAAAAAAAACAAAAAAAAGAAAATGAAAAAAAAGTTTCAGATAGCAGCTTCTTTGTCAAAAACATCGTGGGTTCAGGGAAATAAAAAGAAGAACGTGATGCGGGGCAGGGGCTGAACAGGCCCCAACCGGTTCAGCAGGAGAAGATTCGGTCCAACAATAGGCTGAACGGATCCCTTCCCTCTCTTTTCATTGGGTGGGAATTATTCCTCCCTTCCTGTTTTCATTTCCCGTCTATGCATCTTCTATTTATATGTATGTATTTGCCCTAGGGTTTAGTTTTTCTTTTTGAGTTCAGGTCTCTGTCCAGTTCGCCGTTGGCGGCTGTTTTCCCTTTAGGGTTGTATCCAAGGGATAAGAGGTGCTTCGGCTGTAACTCCTCCGAGGTGGTGATGTTATCCAAAGGTTCAAGGGGTGCTCTGGTTGTAACTCGATCCTGCAGAATTACTTATCTTCCCCGCTGCCTTCTCTCTGCCAACAACAGTTGTCCCGCACCGCTCGGTTCCAGCTGCCAAACCCTTGGCCATCCCCGTTTCCTGTCCTCCTTCCACCCGTCAAGTCCCTTGCTCCTCCCTGCAGCCATCAGCAACATCTTCTTTCCTTGCAGTCTAGCTGCCCTACTTTTCCTTCTCCCAGGTTTCCGGCCCTCTCGTAACTCTACTTTTCCAGAATTCCATATGGCAAACTCCACCTTACAGCCCAGTTCTTTACAAGCCTCCCAGATCTTGCCGCAAACCCCTCCCCCATTCCAAACCTGCCATAATCCCTCCCAGGCATTCCCCAACCTGCTGCAACCATATCTAACTCTCCCAAACGCTTCAGCAGCCCATCCCAACCCCTCCAACATCTGCTGCAGCCCCTCCACCACATTCAGCAGCTGTCGACATCCTTCAAACCCACCATACTGCTACCACAGACGCCAAGCAGTCATCCCATCCCCCCTGCTGTATAGGGGCGACACCTTCGCCCTAGGGTATCTTTTAGGTTTGTGTTTGTTATTTTTATTCTTTGAAGAGCTATCGTTGTAATCTTTGAATTTCAACAATAATATTTATTTTTTATTGTGATTTAGGTTAACTCTGGTATCAAAATGTATTTTAAAAATTAGCCTGAAACTTAGCTATCAATTTATAAAATATAACGCATAGGGATATAGGTAAATAATCCAAAATACTTTTGGCATGCGATTTCTAGTAATTAGGGAACTAGCAAAATACTTAGCCCCATATGGGAGCTTAATATATAGGGGGAAAAAAGCTCGACAGCTATAATGACTCATGTCGGGGGGGGGGGGGGGAATAAATATGCTTCTTTTGCTGATTAAGGTAAGTTTTACTATGAGACTTTTGTCAGGATAGCCTCCGGTATCTCTTTTCTTTTTCTAGGGTTGTATCCGATAACAAGAAGACGCTCTGACTGTAACTCGTCTCGAGATAAAGTGTATCCCTCTGACTATAACTCGCTCGAGGTGGTGTGTATCCTTCCTTCTATTGTTTGCTGCAGCTCTCCCCTGCTTGCTGCCACCCCCTCCGTGCACCTTCCTTTCCTTTCTTAGCTACCATCAACCCTTCCAACCACCACACCAAATGCCGCCAACCTTCCAACTACCCAATTTGTAGTCGCCAACCCCTCCTACACCGAAACCTGCTGCCGCCAACCTCCAACCATCCAATTACCCACCCCCTCCAAGCACCACTACCTACCTCTGCCAACCCTCCAGCCACTCAACCTGCTGCTGCCGACCACTCCAAGCACCCCTACCTGCTGCCGCAACCCCCTCCTACCCTCTACCCGGTTGTTGCAAGCCCCTCACAGCCCTCTGACCGCTTTCACAACCACCAAATTCAAAACCCACATGCTGTCTAGCAGCCATCCACCACCTTCGCCATCGCCATATGGTGTCTTTTATGTTTGTGTTATTTTTTCTAGAGTTAAGAGTCCTTGCAGTAATCATATCAAATTTCAGCAATAATATTTATATTTTTATTGTGGTTTGGGTAAACTCCAGTATCAATTGGTATTAAAGCTTAATCATAGTCCTATTCTACGATTTTCTAGCATCCCCATTACACCTCCCTGCAACCAAAATTTTACTTCATATCCTCAACCACCTTTTCCAATCCTCAAAACCTAATCATGTCACCAAGAAGACACAAGCCGAAGACTACCTGGGACTAGAATAGCGAGAGATCTGTCAGCTTCAACAGAGGCTTACAGAGACTGACGATGATTACAAGGGGAAATTATCCTCGATCGTGTTCGGGAAAGTCGAATAGGAGAAATGGATGAGGATTTGAATCCTTCCATAGGAATGATTTCAGTGATGAGGAAGATAGGCCTCGACGCTTAGGAGTTCAATATCAGAGGAGACCAAAACATGAGGTTACATATGGAGGACAAAAATTTTAGCATCAAAGTAGACCTACCGAACTTTGGTAGAGGTATGGATCCCAATGAATTTATCGAATGACTACAGTCATTTGAAAGGATCTTCAAGTACAAAGAAGTGCGAGAGGATGAAAGGGTGAAACTTGCAGCCATCAAATTGAGAAAGAGTGCCTCCTTGTGGTGAAAAACCTTGCAGAGACAGAGAAAGAGAGAAGACAATGATAAGATTACTAAGTGGAAGAAGATGAGAAAGGAGATATAGAGAAAATACCTGCGACGTCCTATATTAGTTACCCGAGGGAGAGAAAATGAAGAACCAAAGAAGAGAAAGTGAGGAGTCAGGAAACCAAAGAGTGGAGAGAGGAAGGACAGAGTCGGGAAAATCAAAGAGGTCATATCGCTCTATAAATTGTCTCAATCGGCCTAATTATGGTCAAGTGGCTCTGTTGGAGGTAAAGACTGCAACACCCTAACCGACTAGTGGAGGAGGAGACAACGTCGACTGCCAGGAATGGAAGCAGAAGGCTCGCGTGCGGTGTCAACCGAGAAAGTTCTGTGCAACAAAGCAGTAGTGGCTCTGTCTCACAATCGAATCGAGTTGTAGTCTCGTACATGGATAAGAGCAAGGCAGGTGTATGTGAAGGAAGAAGAGGAAGGTGAGAAGCAACACAGCTCGTACGGGAGAGAGTCAAACCCAGAGCTCTCGTGCAATCCAGACCTAGTGAACAGAGGGAAGAATAAGCTTTTTCTCGCAATGATTAGGACTCGACCAAGGAAGGTAAGCTTTAATAAAGTTTATTTAATTGATTTAATAATAAAACTATATATATATATATATATATATATATATTCTCACTGAGGTTGAAATCATTACTCTCACGCCTTCTAGTGGGAAAATTCCTTTATGGTCACCCAAAACTTGAGATCATTCGGAAAGATTTTGATGCTATGAAACTATTGGACAGTTGAGATACTGGCTTACTTGACGGTCAACATATACTTATTCAGCTATCTCATTATGCCGATTACACTCGTATTTTTTCTCGAAAATTTATCAAGATCGACAAACGCTTTATGAAAATTTTGAAGTGGACTGTCGATTTTGATCCAAAAGCGGAATCCCCTATTATTCATGTTTGGAAAAAGTTTCCGGGGTTAATATTACATCTGTTTAACCTAAATTCTCTACTCCTTAGCAACTGCTTACAGTAAGCCTTTCAAGGTTAATAGTCTTACGCTTATTTTTACCAGATCCTCTGTGGCTTGTGTGTTAGTTGAGAGAGATATCACTTAACCAGCTCTTGATGAGGTATACATTGAAACCACTCACAACGGGCATTGACAAAAGATTGAAATAGAATCACATCCTCCTTATTGCTCTCATTGTAGTATGTTTGGTCACACCTCTACTAGTTGTTATCGCTTGCATCCTCATCTAAGGTAGGATATTGCTAAAGATCAGCCACCTACCATCCCTGCTGAGAAGATGCAGTCCGATCCTCTATCCAACACCGCAGTTCCTGATGAAGAACACCATACTACAGGTACAGATCCAAACGTGCTTATACCACTCACTATTATTAAAAAAAACTCACTTACATGCCAAGACACACGAGAGTGCTCCTTTAATCCAATAAAAAATCAGCTAGTACAACAAAAATCAGCTAGTACAACAAATAGTTGCTTCTAATGTGCAACAACTTACACATGTCCGACTCACGTTAGACCAATCCACTAATGAGGTGAGCCAATTTTCGGAAGAGGAATGACATGTCTATTTTGGAAGAAAGAAGAAAAATGGAGGCCGACTTGAGCTCGGGAACTTATTGGATAATAAATTGGTTACTACTGGCAATGACACTCATCTTACCAATTTATTAGCTAGTTCCTTTCCTAGAACTAGAGGCAAAGACAAAATAAAATTGGGTCGCTCTCTAGCTATCTGAAGCTACGTATTTTAACACTTTTGGTTTTTTCTTTAGGTCTCTTGTGTATTTTTTTAATATTTTTCATTTTTGGAAACATTTGCATGTGGTGGTTATCGTGTGGGCAGAATTTCATGCTTGGGCTCTCCTACACAATGCATCTGTATCTTTTTTTTCTTTTTAATATATAGCCTTTGGGCTTTCTCAAAATATGTATATTAGAAAAAACCCAAGGGCTAATATATTAAAGAGTAAAAGTTACAGATAGCTTGTATGAGTGAGCCTAAGAAAAGGCCTAACCTAGACGATACAACACACAAAAAATCTCAAAAAAAAAGATACATATAAGATCAAAAAAATAAAACCACCATTGCGCCCAAAAAGCTAGCGACGTCCCAATTTAGGTCTGCCTCTGCATCTAATTCTAGAAAGGGAGTCAACAAACAAATTGGTGAGGTGTGTATCATTACCCGAAGTAACCAAAGTATCATCCATCAAATTCCTGAGCTTAAGTAGGTCTCCATTATTCTTCTTACTCTTGTATGTGTAAAACTGTCATTCCTCATCCGAGGATTAACTCATCTGATCAGTGGATTGGTCCAAAGGTGGATGGACATGTGTAGGTTGTTGAACATCATGAACCGTATGTGCTTGAGTAACATTAACATCTTGCTAGACCTGATGAGGCGGTAGAGAGACAGTAGAAATATTACCACCTGTAACATCAGTGATAAGTTCTAGGACATGTGAAGTCTGAAATGTTTCCCTGCACGAAAGGATGATCCAAAGACGGGGAAACAACAACATTGTGTGGAGGCTGAATGATTGACATATTGCCTGCGAGAATAGTGACATCTTCAGGGGTATCATTTTGATGATCAATATTGGCAATAACTTGGAGCAGATCAGAGGAGAGGGAATCATTATCTCTGGTAGAGTACTTTGCTTATTTGGTCTGAGGTGAGGTGTAGATGGTGACATTGAGAACTGGAGTGGCCGAACATACGACAGTTCAAACAATACGAAGGAAAGATTCAATCACAACATTTTGCCAATATCCATGGTGTTGTGTGCCTAACTAAATTTCCTTAGAAACGATAGAAATGATGTCTCTTTCAACAAGTATTCTAGCTTCAGATGGATGAGAAAAATAAAGAGTAAGAATGTTCTTTTTAAGTGACTTACCATAAGCTGAGACAATACAATAAAATACCTTTTGAGTAAAATAATGAAATTTCAAGCCAGGGAGACGAATCCAAACTAGAATAATTGGTGGTTCCGTTTATGAATCAAAATCCACTGAACATTTCAAAATCTTCATTGATCTGTTATCAATCCATATTACCTTTCTAACAAATAATCGTGTGTAATTCTCTTCATTATTAAGTTGAATAAGAATGCGTCTTCTATCTAAAAGTTTAATTCTCCACTCCCCAACAAGATGCATAAGCTCAAATTCCTAACGAATAAGCTCCATTTTGGAGTGGCTATAAAGAAATTTCTCGACCGAATTCAGGCGATAGGAGAAAGCAAGTTGAATACATTCCGCTTCTGTAAAAAAGATAGCAGACTTCCCATACTTCCTACCAGGTTTCTTGATGTCCTCCGCTAACTCAGACGAAGGAGGCAAAGAGCACGATTTAGGGTTACCTGAGGAGCCGCAATAGGGAAGCGCGACGATATGACAACAAAACTACAGTAGAGGAAGAGCAAACCCCGTCCAAGTCGAGCAGAGGGCGATATGAAATCTTAGCTTCGAGCCTGTGCCCAAACGTACCAAGATAGCGAGCGACAACTAAGAGACACCCCCGAGCCCGACAGCTTCTCGAGACGACGAGGAGCGGTTGAAGAAGCCCGCACCCAGATGTCCTTAAAAAACCGAAGAACTTCAGAGGCATCTGAGACGACGCCCCCGAGCCTGACGACTTCTCATGAGAGCCGCTGATTCTCATGACGACGAACAGAACAAGCCGCTTCGACGCGATGGCAAAAACTGGTGACGAAGACGAAAAGGACGAAAGACGAAACAGTGCTTGATCGATACAGATGCAGTGAAACATAAAAACTGTGTGTGTGTATGTGTGGGCGCGAGCGTGTGTGTCACGAGCCGTGGCTTGTTGGTTGGCAAAGTTCACTGTAAGTCCCCCCAATTCATGGGTCTGATCCCTAGTGGCGCTGGACTTATCATGAGGCCTAGCGCATGTGAAATCGGTATTGAGCCTCTACCAAATATTAATTTCCTTTTTATATATATATATATATATATATATATATATATATATATATATATATATATATATATATATATATATATATATATATATATATATATA
>NEWO01000738.1:103880-122321 GCA_003013225.1 Phalaenopsis aphrodite
TATATATATATATAGTGATATTATGACGTGATTGGTTATGGGGAAAATTGATTTGACATAAATCATTATCTCCCTCTATATACTTTTTTCTTTGGCGTTATCTCAATTCTTTAATACAAATGAATGCTATTATTAAGCTTAAATGTTTGAAATTGACCTCAAGATGTCATATGTGCAAAATGAAGGAGGAAGACATAAGACACATCTTCTTTGAGTGTGCTTTCTCTTTAGAAGTTTGGGATATAATTGGATAGATGCGTTCCCCCCTCCTAGTTATGTTAAATTAAATGTGGATGGCTGTTGGCATCTTGATTATGCTGCGGTAGGGGGTTTATTTAGAGATTCTGAGGGAAGGTGTCTCTGTTTTCTCACCTCCCCTGTTGTTGCTGGAAATCCTTTGGCTGCAGAATGTTGGGGAGTCTATTTGGCTTTATTAGTGGCTAACGTTTTCAACTTTCATAAATTAGAGATGAAAATAGACTCTAAAATGCTTTATGACACTCTAATGGGTGCCTCTCCTCCCCTTTGGGATATTATTGGCACTTTCAAGTGAATTTTATCTTTCATAAATGAAAAACATCTTGAGGTTAATTGGAGTTTTATTCATAGAGAGGGCAACTCTTCTGCTGATTGACTTGCCAAGCATGCAAGGGAGACCTGCCACATTGGCATCCACCCCTCTGCCCCTCTTCGCAGACTTATTATTGGGGATAGTTTGAATTTGCCTTATGTCCGACTTTAAATATTTTTGCTTATTGGTTATGAGTTGGAGCTTCTTACGGTTTATTGGCTGGGGTTTACAGGTTCACTTTTGCGGGCTTCATTTTTTTCTTGACTGGTTTTATTTTTTGCTACAAGTTGTTCTCAGTTTTCGTCTCAAGGTTCAGCAAAAAATGAAAAAGCGAGGAGATAGTTGAGAAACATGGCGAAGTGTATCATCCTCCACTGGATGAGATTGAGAAGCTCATGGTTCGACGGGTTTTACAAACTGAGTATACGGGGGACCCACAGTGACACTGCAACAATTTATTCTACACTCGTTGCACGACGGACAAAAAAATCTCATCATCGATGAATAAAACAATAAGAATGTGACGTCTAAGTAGATGGTGGAAAAATTGGGCCTCATGACTCAGAGATATTTCCAGTTGTATTCTCTGATGTGGATGAAAAAAGAGAACATAGCCAACATTGATTGGAGGTGTTTAAAGGAGTTATTTGATTAGGAGCCAGCTATAGGACCAAGTGCAATGTGGTACCCATTGATGTCTGCCACCATTTGTTGGGAAAATTGTGGCAATTTGATCCTAAGACTCAACACGACAAATTTATAAACACCAACTCCTTCACCAAGGTGGGGAAATACATCAACCTTCTCCCTTCTGCGGAGCCCGGGATCACAAGTACCTTGCAACAGTTCATGATTTTGATGTCTATGAGGAAATGATTGCTGATACTAACAAAACTCATTTTATGGGAAGTGTGACTGGTGATGATTGAGAATCGAATAGTGAGGCACAACAATTATTTTAAATATTAAATACTGAACATTAACCTTTGTGGGAAGAATGCACTTCACATATGGAGTTTCAGTTCCCCTGAGAATGCTGAGTATCAAATCCAATTTTAATATGCTCAGAGAATGCTTCAATTAGGTAGCAGTATTATTAAATGAGATGAACCCTGTAGATATTTAGTTCCAAATAATTTGTATTTAAAAAAATCAGTGTCAAAGTTATGGTTACTATTCGAAAAGATAAATTGCCGCATTAACAACTACATGATATATTACAAGAAAGATGCACTGAAGATGAAATGCAGATTTTGCAGTGTTGATAGGTTCAAATCAAGGGAGAGAGTAAAAATCAGAAAATATTCCTTACACGCCTCTTTTATTTTGCTCTCATTCCACGGCTTCAACGATTGTTCGCTTCTATGCGCATCGCTCCTAACATGACATGACATAATACCAACTTTGTTGGTGCTGATACAATGACTCATCCTTCAACTGGTGAAATGTGGAAACACTTCGATCACAATTATCCTAAATTTGTAGTAGAACCACAAAATATTGGACTTGACTTATGTGCAGATGAGTTCACATCTTATAGTCACGCTGCAACACCCTATTCATGTTAGTCAGTTATTATCATGCCATATAATTTGTCCCCAGAAATGTGCATGATTGTGTCATTATTATTTCTAATGTTGATCATACCATGTCCACATAACCCAAAGAGTAAAATTGACGTGTACTTACAACCTCTTATAAATAAGCTACATGTAATGCGGAAAACATGCGTGTTAACTTATGATATTGCAACACAAAAAAACTTATGATATTACTAGTGTGAAGGAAAATAAACTTATAATTATGGTGCTTGTGTTAGCGAAAATAAACACACATATAACGAGATCCGATATTACAAAATACTAAACAAAGTAGTTCAGTTGCAATATCTGGGTTAGGTTGAATGCAATGTTTACATATTCAACTGTGAGTGGTTTGATTTTGTTCCAAATCGAGGAATACAAACACTCAGTTTGTATGATATTACTGAAGTTAAAATGAACAGAATATATGTAAAGATGACCCATTTATTCTTGCACGTTAGGATAGTCAAGTTTATTATCTTCAATATCCTAGTACTGCAAATGATAAACTTGATTGGGCTATTGTATTAAAGAATAAATCAAGAAAAACTATTGAGATGCAACATATTATCAAACCTATCAAGAGCCGGTTATGTCTGATTTTCGTATCTAGCTTAGTTCAATCGATGATATGTTACCCCTAGAGGATACCATGAGGCTTCATGAGAAAGTCCCTATAGATATGTATGAAAATGATAATAAGATTGACGAAGAAATTTTAAGTTTTTCACATGAACAGCTCATCTAATGAAACAGACTAAAGAATGGTATGTATACTTAGATGATTAGTTTCTGCACAATGCATTTACTTTCACTTCTTACACTATAGACGTCCTGCTTTCTTTTTTTGATTTTATATGCAGTAACAATATATTTCATGTTGACATTGTACACTTTTCTGTTTTTACTTTTGTCTTATATTAAATACTGATTTCGCTTACTAATTCTAATATTTTTCACTATTACTGATGGTAAACGCTCAACTCTCGCAAAGCATGGGGATACTTTTCGGCCTGCCGAGTCGTCTTATACACATTCGTGGTACCCCCTCCTCAAGGATGGCTGAAAGCCAATATTGATGGAGCTCTCCTCGCCAATAACCGTGCCAACATGGGTGTGGTTATTCGAGAAGTTGGAAAGGTGCTTTGTGCTGCTAGGCAATCTCTGACTCATTGGGATAATTCTCGTGGAATATGAGGCGGTTCTTTTTCTTCGTACCTTGTTAGAAGCATGGATGTTTGAGACTAAAGGGATTAACATCGAAGGAGACAATGTGACGGTGATCAACCACTTCAAGGAGTGCATGGCAGCTAAGGTTTGGCAACAACAACTTGGTGATGGCCCTAATGTAGCTTTTTTTTTTTTTTGACTTTGCAAAAGTTTTTTTCTTTTCTGCGCATAGGTATTGTAACAAAGTGGCCATTTTTGTGTTAGGCTCGCTTTGGATTGGACTTTTTTTGGGAGGCACACACTAGTGAACATGATTTTTTGAGCATCGTTGAGGAAGATGCCAATCATGCTGGTTTTTAGTGTAGCTTTTATAGCTCTCTTTTGTAAATTTTATTTTTTCCTTTAACGCAAACGTGCCCTTCTTTCAGGGAGAGACCTCACGTTCAGGGGACTTTGGGGAACACATGCCGAAGGCTGAAGAAAGTCGTTACTCGCACTGAGAGGTATGACACTCCTACAACTACTTCGATCACTTCTGCTGCCTCTACTCTAGCAATGACTCCCTCGTAGGCACCATCTTCCACACCTGCACCGATTTTCCGTCCAAATTCCTCCTCTGATGAGCTAGACCCCTCGACCTGTGCACCTTAGATGGCTGACTCTTCCGACAGAGTGTATATTGTGCCAGAGAGAGACTCGTAAATCAATTCTCTTTTTTACATTAGAGTAATTTCAATTTTCATCTTATTTTTTATTGTCACTAATATTTCAATTTCAGGTTCTTCCCTTCCAGGTTGCCCGTGACATATCACGAAGATCATCCGAAGCCGATATGATCAACCGTTTCTCTCTTGGAAACAGATCCCGATTGCGATTCGAGGCATATGATTTAGGAAGTTCGAGGTATGATATTTTAATTTAAAATATAATGCTAATTTCTAAATTTTTTTATAGTAATCAAACTTAAAAAACTTCTAATTTGCAGATGACCTTCTATTGATTGCTAGAACACTAGTACATACAACAAATTTTTGAGATTCGTGGCAGACATCAACTCAGGGATATGTTCACCACAACACGTAAGAAGGGATAGGGACCATGTGGGTGGGTGAGGATGTATGGGCTGATTTGAATAGAGCCTGGACCTCTTTGGAATACCAGAGAAAAGGACAGACAAGCAAGTAGAATCGAACGATGGAGGGAGTCAGAGGGTTGCACTCCACATTAGAGGTTCGATCCCCCACAAAGAGCACTACCAGAGACTGATAAAATTATGTAAAATAGTTAGAAACTTAAAGTTTTATGTAATTATGTGATTCTTATATTAATTTGATCATGTATACATACCAAGAAGCTTGACTGAGAGTCATCCGCTACAAAATTGCATGTCCTCACACGTCGGCGTTTGAGCACAACAGTGGGTCTTCGAACACTCGGCGTGTTAATGTGAGTTAACAAATTTAATTTTTTGTTTTTTTACTATTAATATTTAAAATAACAATCAATGTTCAAATTTTGTTATGCAGGAGTACAAGCAGTTCTGAGAGAGATATAGGGAGATGACTAGCCAGATCTTGCCACCTACCAACAGCAGTGGTAGCCAGTTTACTACTGCTCATCTCAAATTTGAGAAGTGGACAAAGGCGGCGGCGAAGAATGAGAGGGTGCACGGACAAGGCACAAAGGGCAAAACATTTTAGGCCGAGATCTCTTGTGTAGATGTGGGTAACCTTAGCTCCTTACAAGCTCAGTACGAGGAGCTTACCAGGTTGGTCATGCTGATGAATGAAGAGCTCTGACAGGTGCGTGAAAGCCAGTAGATGGTTGCAGATGATCTAGCATGCTTGACAAAGAGTGTTTATCGTCGGGGCAAGCAGGATATGAGTGTTGTTGACGACAATATGAAGGAGCTCAAAGATGAGGAGCATGATTAGGATTTTTATTAAGTGTTTGTTGATGTTCCCCCGCCATAGGAGATGATTACTTCTTATTTTCCTTTCTATTTAAGTTTTTTCGGTTTCTGTAGTTGCGAACTTTGAGCACTTAGATCTATTTTTCTTTAATTTAATTTATTATCGTTATGACATGTTGGTGATTTCTTTTTTTCAGTTGTGTGATAGATAAATATGATATTATGTTGCTTGTGTATCTTATGTGCATACATGTGAAAATCTAAACGTTTTTCTGGATTTTTCGAAGCTAATCCGATGCAAAAAATACAAAAATTAGTTTGATACATACCATCGTTAAATCGACGCAAATTAGCATCCACCATGGTCAACACTAATTAATGTCGACCTTGTCAAACGCAAATACACCGTTAAGGTTGCCTCAGTTGTTTTCTCGATGAAAATTTCCAATGAAATTAAAAGTGTGATGCAAATGTCGATGCAAAACTAATTAGTGACGTCATTTTAACATCAACATTTTTTCAACATAAATCCGACGCAAAAACTTCATTAGCATCAGAAATTTGCTTGAATAGCGTCAGAAATATCAGACACTAATTTGTATATTTCTTGTAATGGTACTTCCAAAAGGTTGGATTGTTATAGATGTATGCCCGCAAGTGGAGAAAACTGCTCCAGTGTTTTGAGAGTCAGTGCAGTCGACAGTGGGATCTGAAAGCTAATAGGGTCGCTCGAAGATCCTTTAGTCCAGGGAGGTTCAAACAACTACGTTACCGCCAAATAGAAGATTCGACGAACAAAGATGAACTCCCCAACCTCGAGAGACAGACACGGGGCCGCGCAGGGGAGAGGGATGCTGAACCGACCAGTTCAGCAAAGGCCTTAAGGTTTAGCTGGCTATTGCAAGAGCCAGATGGTCCAAAGGTGCCTAGGGTTGTTGCCCAAGGGAGGCGGGCTTCCAACAATCTACTAATATAAATATATTCCCTTTGCTGCTTAGGGTTAGTTTTGCTTTGAGATTTCTGTCGGAACAACCTCCGACGCCATTTTTCCATTTCTAGGGTTGTATCTGATAACGAGAATGTGCTCCGGCTATAACTCATCATTAGATGGTGTGCATTTGATATCAGAGTTAACCCAAAGCACGACACAAGACAAGAATTTTATTAATAACTTAAAAAGATGATTACAATGTGGAGTCATGGAAAGAGACACTGCGCGAATCAAAACATATAACAAAACATTACAACAAAAACTTAACACAAAAAGACACAACAAGCTTGAAGACGAGGGAGTCCAGTGAGATGGTGCTAGAGCGGCGCCTGTGGTGATGCCCAGAGCAAAATTGAGGGAGAGTAAGTCAGCACTCGTCGAGGTGGTCTAACCACAGCCGAAAGGAGCGGAGGACGTTGTCGTGGACTGACACTCGAAGATGATGGTATTGGCGGCCGAAGTCGAGGAGAGGAGGAACGAAAGGCGGTCCTAGCCGAGGAGCGGAGGCACGGACTGTGGCCAAAGTTGAGCGGAGGAACAGACGATGGTGAAGGGCTGCGACTTGTTGTGCGGGAGGTGGTGGGAGGTGCGACCAAGCAGCGAAGCTGCAGGGGAAGGGGATTGCCGGAAGACTTGGGAAGCAGTAGAGGGTTGCAGTATTCTAGGAAGACAACAAGGAAACAATGAGGCTATTTGCTAGATCAGGGAGGAGCACCAGAGGTTGCTCAGCCCGCTAGGAGTAGACAGAGCAATCATACGGTGGTCTAGATGAGGAAGCAGAGAGAACCAGACGGATGTAGGAGTGTAGAAAGATGGCAGGTTGAGCTAGAGGAGGGCTGGAACGATAGTAGACTGCGAGACAAAAACACGTGGTCAGAGTAATGAAGATGAACACCACCTCGGACGGGGTTACAGGCGAAGCACCTCCCACGTCGTCAAATACAACCCTTCGAGAGAGAAAATATTCAGATAAACTAAAATTAGATTTTGAAAACAAGGCTCTTACCCTAGATAGAAGAACTCCTATTTATAAAAGACTTAACTCAAGTTTAGTAAACATTAAAATAAGAAAGGAATAATATTACATTTCAGAATTTAGGCAAGACTTTTAAAATAGGGAAGGAAATAAAATCAAATTTTAGATTTAATGCAAGGATTTTAAAATTAGAAGGAAAATAAAATCATATTTTAGTTTTTAGGAAAGGTTATAGAATTAGGAAAGTTTTAGGGAGGCGAGAAAAGAAAGTAAGAAAAAGGAAAGATAAGGAGGCAAGGAAAAATAAAGGAAAAAAAATAGAAGGGGGCGGTGGGTCCCCTCCAAGGGGACCGACCAGTCTAGCTGGGTTGGAACTGTGCCCGATCGGCCTTGCCATGAGCCCGCGTCGGTATCCTTTCTTATCATCTGAAGCTTTCACACTTTGAAAATTTATTTGCTTTCTGAACAAGAAGCAAGAATAAGCAAGCCTTCAATACTTTTACCATCATGGAGAAGGCCCAAATTAAGGGATAGCTCCAGTAAATAGAAGATTATAAATTGTTCTTTCATGGGAACAATAACAAATTTAGATAAGTGACAACATTTCTCCAAGAAACATTTTTCAAAGGTTGTTTAAAATTCTTTCGTTCAACTTGCTTACAACCCAACAAGGTGGTTCTTATCATTTTTTATACATTTCTTGCATGGTAGAAGGTAGCCAAAAAATAAAAAAAGTACTTGCATTTGAATTCCTTGGCTGTGTGAACAATTGGATTATTTGGATAAACTGATTCCACTTGAATTCTCCAGCTCACACTTCAATAATACAGTTAAATAATAAATAAACATACCTGAGTAGAGAAGATCCTTCCCACTATAGTTAAATCCATTCTTCACAAGAGTGCGACTGTCATGGCCCACATAAGTATGTGCAAATCTTGATTTTTCCAAACTACGAGAGCCTTGCATGATAGATGAGAATATGAGATTACCTGATATCTTCAACTTTATCAGCATGACCACTTGGTTCTCCAAAGGCACTACCATAGTGAAACCGACCACTTGATACACCAGCTTTACTACCCAGGAGCTCAATCATCTTCCCAATTGTCATTCGACTTGTGATACAAGAAATTCAAATCGCATAATATCAGTCAATGATCATAACATAAAGAATTTTCAAATAAGAAAAAAAAAATTGTACCATGAGTATAATTCTTGAAAAAACCTCATAAATAATGATAGCCCAACAAGTAAAATTATAGGACATTAACAAAGAAGTACAATAAAATATGACATGCAAAAAGGTTGCAACTTGTAACATGTGGCCGGGCAACAATTGCTTAGAACTACTATCCACTAAAGAGTGCATGAAAAGAGAAAATCAGCATGGATCCTAAGGAGTTTCAATAGAAAGACACTCCTTGGGGTAAGAGAGCTGAATAGACTAATTTCAATAAAGCATTGCCTTTCTCTCGGTAATTTACCTAGATCCCTTATTAATAAAACGCGCATGTTCTTTACTCAAATTAATAATCCAAATAACCCAAACTCCATTTATTAAAGCCGGTTTGACAAGTTTGTCGAATCTTTTTATAGAATTACAAATATACGAGCTGTTTTTTTGTATAAAATAGAGTTATGGTTTGTAAGAAAATCATCGGTACTTATGAGAGTTTGGTAGGATAAGAATATTAAAATAGATGAGAGCAAAATTTAGAAAAAATAAATTAAGAAATTATTATATTAGGGGAATAGTTGGAATGGCATGTATTAAATAAAAGAAAATAGAAAGTAGACTTAGGTGATTTAAACATGTACAATTAATGCCAGAGAATGCATCCATTAAACAAGGAGATAAAATCATTCTTGGAGGATTAGAAAATTAAAGGTTAGAGCTGAGAGAACATGAAAAGAAACTATTCAATTAATTTTTGAAGTGCAAGTTTAACAGCACCAATAAAACTCAATAGGAATGAGTAGAAAATATGGATTTACAAATCCAATGAAAAATAGATAAAATAAAGATGATCATATTAATAACATCAATCCTCCCTAGACCTATTGAGGCAAAATACAGCAGCCATCACCAAACCATATAATTTAGAAAGCCACATCATGGTGTTCTTGAGTAAAACCATTGGCAAGAGATTGCAAGGTACATGTTTATTTTTCAAAAAATGTGTTCCTACATTTTCGACATAGCTAACCAACCTTCCTTAAACCCGCACAAACGGCCAGGCAAAAAATGGCTGTACGGCAAACATTGGCTACAACAAGTCAGGAGCGCAACAGTTAATCAATGTGTGATGAGAAGAAAAGGGATCCAAATCATATCCTCAAAATGAACAAAAAAAAAAAAAAAAACAAGAAGAAGAAGAAACATTGTCAAATTTAAAATAAATAACATCATCATTAGCCTTATTCAGATCACTTGAGGTCAGCATATTTCAGATAAATAAAAGAACAAAAACACAAGTAGCTTGAATAATTTTTTAAGGTCTGTGCAATGAAGAGAAGTAAATTATGAGTAATATAAAATCAAAAATATTTTGCAAGAACACAACTGGGTAATAATACCTAGGAAATCCATGTGGATTCATGATCAAATCAGGACATATTCCTTGCTCTGAAAATGGAAAATCCTCCTGCTGAACAATTGTACCTACAACACCTTTTTGTCCATGTCTGCTGCTAAATTTGTCCCCAATCTTCTTGGATGAAAAAGAAAATTTACTACCAGTATATACAAGATAAAAGAGGAATTTAATAATCGAAGTATTACCTCTGGTCTACGAATATGACGAATGATAAACTTTATGCACATCCTGTTATCTTTATCCGAGTACAGCATCACACGGTCAACAACAGTGGTCTCACCTTCTGGGCCTTTGTAACTAACATTTGATGGAACATGGTCACTGTAAAATTCAGATTGAGAACACAAAATCATGCATCTTTCTAGAATCGTAGAATAAGGTTAAAAATGAGAAAAAAAGCAGACCTGTCTTTTAACCCCATTGGATTAGTGATTTTATCCCTTTTATTTCTTGGGCTTTGCTTTTTAACAAGTATATCATGCCTTTGAACAATTTGACCAGGAGCAGCAATTCCATCACTATCAAGTGCCTGTTGTAAGTTTCGAATGAGAAAGCAACAACTAAATGATACCGTTGTTTACCCAAACCACGACACAAGGCGATAAATTTTATTAATGAATTAAATACGGTTACAACGATGACTCAAAAGAAAGAAATACAATGCATAAAGCAACAAAAACATAAAACAAAACATCACAAATAAAACTCGACAAACAAAGGCACAACAAGCTCGATGAGGAAGTGGTGCAGGAACGGTGACTATGGTGATGGCCGGAGAGGTTTCTCGCTACTGTGGAAGGGATGGGCAGCAAATCAGCGAAAGTAGGGGCGGCGTCGAACCGTCATTGGAGAAAGCTAGGAAGGGGCAGCGGTAGCTGCGATCTGCTGAGAAGCTGCAGGAAGGAGGTGTGGCCTGCAGGGGCAGGGAACGACGGCTGAGGGTGTTGGTGGTGCCCGGAAGAAGGTGACTGTAGGCTGGGAAGGGAGGGCATTATGCGCTTGTGAGTGACGGTTGGAGTAGAAATTGCTGTAGGAAAAGAAGGCAGTGGGTTTTACGGCCGTGAATGACGACTGAAGGGTTGATGTTAAAAACGGGAGAGGCAGGTGGATGTTTGAGTGGCTGTATTGGGTGCTGAAATGAGATAAGCTGCTGGGAACTGGGAAAACAGGTGCAGCTGCAGGAAGCAGGGCAGGAGGGGTTTAGAGGTAGGCAGCAGGGAAAGTTTTTGGGTTTGCAGCAGGAAACAAAAGAAATGGCAGCAGGTTTGTGTGGCTGGGAGGATGGGCCGCAGCATGGAGGTTGCTGGGAGGAAGTGCGGCAGCGGGGGAGGAGAGATACGTCGGGGATAACCACCACCTCAGAGCGAGATACAGCCGGAAAACCACTCGTCCTCGGATACCACCCTACAAGAAGAAAAAAGATTCCACACAGGAAATTTGAAAACAAATTCAGTAAAAGACCCCCTAACTCCAAGCACATCATCTCCTATTTATAAAAAGAACTGACCCAATTAGAAAATTCTAAGAAAGAGAATATATTCATATTTTAGATTTCAGGAAAGGATTTAAATTAGGAAGGAAAATAAAAATCAGATTTCAGTTTTTAGGGAAGGTTTTAAATTAGGAAGGAGAATAAAAATCAAATTTCTGTTTTATGAAAGGTTTTAAATTAGAAAAAGGGTTAGTAATGAAAGAAAGAAAAGAAGGAAAGAAGGGAAAAAGGATAGAGGGAAGAGGAAGGAGGGGGGCGGCAGCCCCCCTCTCTTGAGGATTGGACCATCCTCCCCGAGCCCCGCGTCAGTTTCGCTGGGTCGGGGGAGCTTCAACCACATCTGTCAAAGCTTCTGTTTTCTTTTCTTTAATCCTAATAGCCCCTGTGTCCCACTGTCGACCGTACTGTCTTCCAAAGCACTTGCAAGCGTACCTCCATCTCGGTCCAATCTCTTGGGACTGAAATCTCTGGCATGGTGGTGGCCATGGTGGTAAAGAATCGATTGTCACTCGAACTGATTTTGCTGCTCTGCTGGTAAGGGTTCTTGTATCCTCGGTCTCTATCGAATGAAGTAGAATGAGACAGTTGCCGTCCTTGGTGAAGGAATATATATGTTTCTAAATCCATCATGTTGGATCTTCCGATCAAATTGCCATGGTATTCCTAGCATAAGGTGGCAGACATCCATGGAGACCATATCAGACCATACCTCGTCCTGCAACTGACTTCCTATTGAAAACTCTACTAGGCATTACCGATTGATGCTGACCCAGTTTTCCTTCTTTAGCGACGTCAGTGAATATGGCTAGGAATGTCTCTGAGTCGTGAGACCCAGTTTCTCTACCATCAAATCAAAGTCAACATCACATTCACCGCTACCCCTATTGATGATAATACTGCATAACTTTCCGTTCACTGTACAACATGTGCAGAAAATATTGTGGTAAAGCCACTGCGGATCCCTCGTGTCCTCGGCATGCAGAATCCGTTGAATCACAAGTGCTTCTCCCTCATTTGGTGGGAGTGTTCCTCAGCTTCCTCCTCACTAGCCTCTTCCATGACGCCCTGCTTGGTAAAGGATACAACTCTGCTCGTCGAGCAGCCATAGGCGATGTGCCCAAATCCGTGGTATTTGAAGCATTTTCTGGAAGGCACTGTGGTCGGCTTCTTCTCACCGGTGGTGGCTTTATCCATATCTGAGCCACTTTTCTCAAGTCTCTATGGCGTGCTCTTACTGGTGCCTCCAACTGTGGGAAGCTGCCTGGCTGGTGGTGGTTGTCGGCTCTGCTTTTACTGCCTTTCCAGTTTCAGTACTAATGTCTAGACATCCCCCATCGTCCAGTATGGTTGTAGTAGCACACGTTGCGAATACTAGGCTTCAAGCCTCTAAGATATCTGACTATTGTATTCTCCTCTGGCTCTGCTAGGTCGCATTTTAACTATAAGTGGTCGAACTGAGTTGTTAACTCCTCCACTGAAAGGTCTCTTTATCACAGATTGTGGGGTTTCCAAAACATGTCTTGGTCGTTACAAGGGAGAAGATATTTTTTCTACATTGTTTTCTACATCTTTTCCCACCTAGTAATCTTTTTGCTGCCTTTTCGCCTCCTCTGTTATTGTACGTTATCCCATCATAAGGAGACAGTTTTCTTCAATTTGATAGCAGCTAATTTGACCCGCCTTTCTTCGGGCACCTCTTTGTATTCGAAGATCCGCTCAACTTCCTGTAGCCATTCAATTAATTCAACGAGATCCATGCTCCCCTCAAACTTTGGGCAAATCCACCTTGATTCTGTAGTCTTGATGCCCTCCAAACGAAACTTTTTCTCGGAAAGTTTCCCTGTGGGAGGGACACAGGTATCCCTACTTGGGAAAATATTTGCGTACATAAGACGTACGCAGAGCTGCGTACGTCGGGATGTTATTCAGAGGGTGTAAAGGGTTACATCCGTGTTATGCCCCCCCTTTTAACCTCCCTGTAACCTACCTGTAACTTATTTGTAACCTACAAATAAGTTCCACACTTCTGTAGTTCCGATAGTTATATGTAAGTTATAGGGAGGTTACAGGAGGGAATAATGCGAATATAACCCGCTTGTACCTTCTAAATAACCTCCGACGTACGCAGCAATACGTACGTCTTACGTACGCAAATATTTTCCCCCTCCTTGAGCCTCCTCTATATTGGATTCCAAAACGTCGTAGCCTATCTTCTTCATCACTGAAACTATCCCAATAAAAGGGATTTAGATTCTCTTCTCTTTTTCCCCTTCGACTCTCCAGGTCCCGGTCGAAGATAACTTCTTCTCGTGCCATCTCTTCGATCTCTGCAATTCTATGTTGGAGGCGATAGAGTTCTCATCATATTTCTTCCCGAATAGGCTCGGGCATATTCTCCTTGACGGCATGTTTGATGGTTTGAGATCTTTGAAAGGAAAGAAAAGAAGGAACAACGAAGAAGAGAAAATAATTAAAAAAAATCGGTGTGGTGCATTAGGTAGAGGCGGATAAATCTTATTGTGTTATTATAGATACTCCTAAGGACTTGTTTCATCTGAGGAAAATGAAAGCAAATGACACTGGTGAGGTGGGTAAGTGCGTTTTATTTTATAATAGTTATGTTTTTTTTTTAATGTTTTCTCGCTTTTATTTTAAATGCAAAAGTACATGTATTCTTTAAATGTTAAATTCAAGATGAAAATGAATAAAATATGATATATACATGCATATAAGTGTCACCCCTGGATGGAACTGAAAGGAGAATGTAATGCACCCGTACACGAAAATGGAAATGGTTATCTATCTTTATGGTGGTTGGAAATGATTTAAAATATATATTTTTAAAAGTATACGTTTGGACAGTGTCTTCCAATTATGAAAATATAACCCAGGGCGTATCTATACTGGCGACGTGAAGCGCAAGTTGATAGGTATCATAGTTTAGTTTATTTTCTATTTAAATGTAGTTGTTTAAATAAGAACAATCTGTCGCAAATATAAGTTTATCAAATAGAATGACTCATTTGTGCTTTGGATTTTTTATTTTGTGATAAAATGAAACTGCTAGATATGTTTTCTCTGTTTGACCGTCAGTTCCTGCCTTGATAATTCCAAGCTCCCGGGTTGGGTTCTGACAGAACAAAATACAATCAGAGCATGAGTTGCACTTGGATACAGTCCTAGGAAAGGAGAAACCATGCTGATAGCGAGAAATTTGAAGACAACAAAAACACTAAACCCTAAACAACAAATCACATATTTATAGTAGAGATAACTAGGAGACGGGCCGGGGGGGGGGGGGGGGGGGTTGCCGAACCAACCTGAATTGGTTGAGCCGGTTCAACCCTAGCTCTCGTGTTAGTATAGCTAACTTTTTATTTTCACCGTTCAACCGTTCGTTCCCACCTTGATAATTCCAAATCTCTGGGTCAAGTCATGACATGGATAACAAGATTGACTAAATACTACATTGAGATATTGCTTCTACAGCATGAAGCATAACTTTGTTAATCCATTGTTGGATTATAATATTAAAAATAGACTGGTAATTTTTTTTTAAAAATGCACCACTTTAGGCTGCTATTCTATATATGACGAGAATTTCAATATATTGAGATGAATTACCCGAACCAAATGCAAAAATAGAAAAGGAATTTGGCCAAAATTACAAGCAGATCCACTTTATTCATAATTTTTTGGCCTGAACATGCTCAGAACCTAAGTATTAACATTAACAAATAAAGTGAAAAAATATCACACAATTACTAGACAGAATCTATCCAGTCTCTACTTAAAAAGCCCTCTTGTACATGCTTCACAAACTAGTTTTTAAAGTCAAATAGTGAAAAAACATTTCTCAACTATATACATGGGCAAGATTAAGACAACTCTACATAATGTTAAATGCAATTAGAATACAATTGTGCATTCGACAATTTTAATTTCGTTCATCAAAAGTAAAAACCAATCAATTATGTAGAGAAAAGCAATGAGATAAGCAGTAAATTTTGACAGTAGTACCTGTTCTCTTGGCTCATTTTGAGGCCCAACAATTCTATCTGATGTTTCATTACTGTAGATCTCCTTCACAACAACTTGCCTGATGATTAACAAAAATAAAAGATGGAAAAGTTCAAAAAAATTCTAACAAATAATGAATGACAACATTTCTAGATACAAGACCACGTTTTTTCTCTATAAAAAACAAACATCAACAATACACAGACAAATTAAGTGGATATACTTTTTCAATGCAATGCAACGCCCAAACCCACGATCAAGGGAAGATTTATTCATGACAATGGCATCTTCGATATCATAGCCACTGTAACTCATAACAGCAACAGTAGCATTCTGCCCAGCACCAAGCTTATCATATCCAACCTAAAAAGGAGTTACCTAATAAAAACATAGTGGGTAAAGTAGAGTATAACCATCATGAAAGAAGAGCTACAAACCAGCTCAATTGTTCTCGTTGTCAGCAGAGGGCGTTGAGGATACACGAGTAGATAAAGCAAGGTATCTGCTCTAGAAAGCTGCAAAAAGAGTATATAATAAAAGCTGTATGTGATAGAACACAGAGTCCTCAGAACTGAAGCCCCAAGAGCAACAAAGAAGCTTGATCCTAAGAGCAGGCAATTACAGAATCTATAGCTCCACAGTAATGTCAGAACAAATCCCAAAAAAGAACAACAATTTTAAAATCATATATGAAATGCAAAAAGATAAGTTTAGTAAAAAAAACTGGAAAAAAAACCTTTGCATTGTTGAAAATTCTTAAGCAAGTATTGAAAGTCTAGAAAAGCATGAAGAAAAAAAGAAAGGTAAGAATATTCTGTTAGAAGATAAAATCATAAGCCTATAACATAAAAAATCAAAATAAATGCAGAAGAAAAATTATAAACTCAATTCTTTCACCTAAAAAAAAATAATTTTGATGAACAATAAAGCAAGCTTATAAGGTTATTAAATAGGTTTTGAGACTGTTGTTGTGCCCTTGAATTGATCTTGATGCCCATATAGCAGGAAAATTAATTTAGCGTATACCATTTCATTCTGTCTGCTGGAATACTAACCAAGGTTGACATGGGCTTATGGATTATATTTAAGTCAATGGACTAAACATTTTAATAAATTACTTCTTATAGAGCTAATCTACCAATTAGAAGTAGAAACACTTGGCAAAAGAATTAGCATCCTACAAGTATGCAAATACAACACCTCCATTAATTAAGATAGAAAGCAAAGTGCTGAACATTTGGCTTTTTCAATCATATCCTAGTGTCATTTATTATACAAATTTTATCCTACGTTACTAACCATTTATGTGACTAAATGTGGGATTTATGTTGCTTTGCTTTTCTAAACGCTGCTGCATTTTTAAAACTCCTAGTTTGGCTAACTGCTTTTTCCTTAATTGTTAGGTTGCAAAGTGGAACAACTTCAATAACTAAAGAGGAGCAATTACGGCCTGTGACAAAGAATAACATTCCATTGTTTTAAGCATTTAATAGTCCGCTTTTCTCTCATTAAAGAATATAAAGCAAAAACTCATACATTCCTACATTCCATAATCAACACTCATTTACTTCGTCATTTATCATAGGCTGCTGGCAAGGTGCAGCATTTCTGCCATTTTCTCAAAAGAGAAGCTTTATAGAATGAATTTGTATACAATCGAACCGAATGAAAGGATTATGATCCTCCTGCTCCGGACTGGGCACACTACAACTAGACAAAAAAAACTTCAAGGTTTGTATTACCATCTACCTAATGTTAGAATAGAACCATGGTAATCTTATTGATGCAAGGAAGGGTATAAATACTCGATACATGATCTACTAGTAAGGAAACAAATAAAAATTGAATAAAAGGAAAAAAAGGAAAGTAAATAAAAGCAAATCAAAGTAATTAATATAGAATTCTACATATTAATATTCTAATATTCTAATACTCCCACCAAGTTGAAGTATAGAAGTCATTCATATTCAACTTGAATTTGAAATCATCGAACAGTGGCCGATGAATGTTCTTTGTGAGAATATCTACCAGCTGTCCACTCGATGACACAAACGGAACCAAAATTTTCTCGAACTCAAGCTTTTCCTTAATGAAATGACGGTTAATCTCAACATGCTTGGTGCGATCATGCTGGATTAGGTTGCGTACAATGCTAATGACAACCTTATTATCACAGAACAATTGTAGGGTAGCGAAGACTGTCATAAATAGTTCGTGGAGCATGATGCATAAACAGAGAGCTTCAGAAATTACCAGAGACATGCACCACAATTCGTCTTATTGACATGTTTCACATTTGAAATTGGAAATATTTTTATTAACAAACATCAATGGATACAATTGCTTTAGATACTAAAAACTAGGATGACCCAAATGACAATGTAATAACATAATATGACATTTAGTAGACTGAGATACACTGCAACTACTGGGTGGAGTGTCCTCATTCTCTGTGCTTTCCTCTTGAAAGAAGTAGAGATCGCCAATCTGCTTAGCAGATCCAAACATCCTCCTTGAACGACGATCTTGAAAGACAGACATCACAGGAAAAACTGAACAACAAAATCAATGTCATATGTCAGTTTGCTGATAGATAGATAGATACATATATTTTTCACCCTCCTTAGTATCTAATCTATTATAAAACTCATTAAAAGCAGAATTTTTAGCGTCACAGATTGTTTTTTTAGACCCCTGCGGGCCGTTTGATATTTTTTCCAGTTCTCTAAGCTTTTACATTTAAACCAATTTTTATAACATAACTTCTTATATTTTATCTTTTCTTGCACATTATTATTCCACCACCAACTATTTTTATTTATAAATATTTTTCCTTTTGATTCTCCAAGAACAACTTTTGCTAATTGTTTAATAGCGTTTGTTACTTTATCCCACATCACATTTGCTTCTTCATGAATATCCCAAATTTTGAAATCTTGAATTTTACTTATAAAAATAATTTTATTTGTATCTTTTAAGTTTCTCCATCTAATTCTGCAATGATGAGTTCTAGTATTTTTTATTTTACAACTCTTAATCTTAAAATCTAAAACTAATAAACGATGTTGAGTATTTAAATTTTCACTTGGAATGACTTTACAATCTTTACAATCACGACGATCTCTT
>NEWO01000738.1:122921-178819 GCA_003013225.1 Phalaenopsis aphrodite
GCATTCGCCCGTAATGTGGGAACCCTTGCTTATTTAACACTACACCCAGGCGCCGGTGTAGCGGCCCTTGCACACTTTTCACTGTATTCAGGCTATACAGCGCGCCGCTTCCAGGGGACGCCCTAACACTTACACAATGATCAAAAGGATTCATGTCATGATTTTTTTCGACAAGTTTTATGCTGGCTGTCGACTACCTAACGCAACCCTCCACTTTTCTCATCCGGGCTTGGGACCGGCAACGACAGTGTTAGCTTACACATAAAATAAATTAAAATCAAACCTAGATGGTACCAATCTTGTGTTTTACATTACTTAATTACAAGAAAAATGATTGAGCATATTAGAGAAAATGATAGAATATGCCTTCTGGTAAATAATAATGGTTGCATGAATCAACGTCTTTCTATTAAAATGTTATTTGGAATCAACATTATATAACTAGACATCCAATTATTAAAATCCAAATACATATGTTCCTAACATTATTCAAAGATATTGAAGATGAAATGTTCATTATATAACTTATGAAATTGCTAAACATCATAAAGTATCATTTACTATAAAAAAACGTTGATCACATATTATTTCTATGTTACTCGATTTTGATATTTGGGGAGCATAAAAAATCCTTGACATATCTAGAGTCAAATGATTTATAACATTTATTGAAGATTGTATACATATGGTGTTAGTATATCTAATACTGGAGTTAACCTAACAATTAAAGGAGCACATACTATTATTGAAAAGGGCAATGAAAAGGGCAATAAGTGGTTACAATCATACATATTTGACAAGGAAGTACAACAGCAAACCGAGCAAACAAATCTAAATGTATTCAAAAGTGGCGGTCAATTTGGTAAGTGGACGACAGGAGGAAGTTAACGAGGCAATGGATGGTTGTAGGAGGAAAGAGAAGTTGCTGAGGACTGTGATGGGGAAAGGTGGAAGTTGGTAGGCTGAAAGACAACAAACATGGGCTGGTTGAAAGGCTGGAACAATAACAAATAATCAAGAGCGGCTGATCGGGCAATGGCGGCGAGCCAAATGACGGTGGTAGATAGCGGGAACGACGACGGCAGCGAGCGGGGAATGCTGGGACTGTGGAACAACAAAGGAAGGGATGTCACGAGACTGTGACAAGGAGGGGGATGACTGGACTATGAAGAAGAGCGGCTAGAATGAATGACAACAAGGTGGACGAGGTGGTGGCCAGTGGTAGGAGTTGCGGGACGACAAAAGGGTTGTTGTTTGGTTGTTCTAGCAGGAAGGACGACAACAAAAGGAGGAATGTTGAGGATGAAAAAGTAAGAAAAAAATACCCCCATGAGAATGAGAGCGCCACTAGCCTTTGAACAAAACCCTAAAAGGGGAAAACCTAGACGTTGACGACTGTCCTGACAGAAACACAATCCAAAACTAGCCTAAAATACAAAAATATATTTATAGACAAAAGATAAATAGGAGTAAAACCCACTCCAATTAGGGGGGAAATCCAAATAAAGGAAGTGTCAACCGACCCTCCTTGACCGGTCCAAACCCAAACGCTGACGATTGTCCAGACAACACAATCCAAAACTAACCTAAAATACAAAAACATATTTATAGACATAAGATAAATATGAGTAAAACCCACTCCAAATAGGGGGGAAATCTAAATAAAGTAAGTGTCAATCGACCCTCCTTGACCGGTCCAAACCACACTCGTGAAATCCGAATCAGTCTCTCGGAGTTGGAGAGCTTTGATCTCATTCATCGAAGCTTTTGTCTTCTCCTAATATGGAGTTAAATCAGACACATTGAAAGTATTATAAACGTTACAATCTCCCGAAAAAATCAATCATGTAGGTGGCATAATTCCAAAGTACATCTTGAAAAATAACTATTTGTCCTCCTTTGCAACCATCAGAATTGAAACTGTACGTGGATGGATATCCTCACAAACCAAGTCTCGAGCCATCAAATATGTAATTGACTTCTTTCACTATTCGTACTTGTCCGGGTGTATCTGGTAAAAAAATATGTAATGAGTAATTAACACTGGGACAAAGTTTATGGCAAGCTAGGAAACTATTAATAGAAACCACTCAGGAAATTCCTCTTCTTCTCTAGTAGAACCTGAATCTAATTGTAGGATTTTCTTCCCCATCAAGCTCCTAAGGCAATTTTTAAAGATAGGGTTCATCCCTCTCTTCTAGCCATCTATTGGTGGGTACATTTATGATTTGAATTTAATATATGAATAACATAGTCCTCCACAAGTGGCTCACAAGTCTCTTCTCTAACATATTAAATCTTTCTTAGTTGGAACAATTCAAGAAGTAGACTATATAGCTGAAAAATATGAAATTCTACTATTGAGGTTGTCCTATATCTGATATCAACTCCTCAAACTCATGATTCTTTTGAACATCAAACTCAAATCCTTCTAATGCTCAACGCCTATAAAAAAATAGTTTGAGGCACCAAGATCTCATACTCTGCATCAATGTCTATTACCTCAAACTCAATACCTTTTAGAGCAGCTACTGTTAATTTGGCTGGAGTTGCTCTCATGGGGTCAGCTGAAATCATCAATCTCTTCCTTGTCGGTTGGCAGTTGAAAATCCTCTCTGAAATCTTCATCTTCTCTCGAATCATCGTTTATTTCTTCAAATTTTCCCTAATTAGTAAAAGAGATCATTCTCCTGATTATGCGATCTAATTCAATACACCTAAATCTAAAGCACTTGAAACACTTTCTGGCTGTGATGGATTTGGGAATAATTTGTAGGCTCCATCTATTCTCTACTATGAACTAGTTCTCCTCAAGAGGGGTCAACATGAATGCTCCCTTGGGTGTACTTAGGCTGTAGAAACTTGATGTTGAACCCTACATGTAAAATGTGGCAGTCGCCCGATAATATTGTCTCTCCACTTTTGAAGATAAAGTCTGAACATCCCATTTGTAATGAACTAATAGATACTGACACCGCATCTCTCATTTCAGCTTAGACCAGGTAGTGATCTTCTCATTTCTCTCAAGCTGGCGTAGGTGCTTAAAAGTTTTCCACCAAAATAATGCCCTCTTTTTAACCTGCCGGCGGCTAATTTCACCATTATGACATGTGGGATGTCCAGGTGTACAAAGAAAATCCACGAACTAGAGCCACTCGTCCAAATCCAAGTCACCATCAAAAGATGTCAAATCCACATTTAATTTAAGATTCCATACCCTGATATTTCAAGCCAAATCTGTGGGGCGGTGGTTCATCATCTTTGGAATCAAATGAAGTTTGGGTGACCCCTATGGATGGTCTTCGTTCCACAATTTTATAGGGCAGTTGTAACATTCGATAGAATTGTCACTGATCTCTTCCATGTTATACTCCTAATTAGAGTTCAACACTTATCTCTTCGGTGACATGATTAGAATTTGTGTTTGAGAAGGTGAAAGAGGGTGTATAGGGATGATGTAGAGTGAAAAAAAAAATTTTTAGGTGGCTCGTTTGAAAAATCAGCAAAGGAGAGGATTTTTGTGTGAATGTTGAGTAAGGTATTATTGGATGCTCGAAACCTAAGGATAGGAATAAGGAGGCTAGCTTTGATACCAAGAGTTATCCCAAAACAACAATAGAAACACAAATATTATTACAGAAAAGAGCAATAAGCGGTTACAACCACACACTTGATAAAAAAATACAACAACAAATAAAGCAAACACAACTAAATATATCTAAAAGTGGTAGTTGGTTTGGTGAGTGGAGCAGCAAAAAGGTGATCAAGAGAAGGATGGTTGTAGAAGGAAGGGAAAGTTGTGGGGGACTACGATGGACAATGTTGGAGGTTGGCCGACTGAAAGACAACAAGCAGCTGCTGGTTGTAGGGTTAGAACAACAAATAAGAGCCAGAAGCAGTTGTTCAAGAGGCGACAATGCGTGGGAATGACTTTGGCAACAACAGGGAATGTGTGGGACTACGAGACAACAAAGAAAGGGTTGTCCAGAGGCTACGACAGCATGTGGGATGGCTGGACAGCGAAGATGAGCGGTTGGAATGAATGGCCGCAAGGTGTAAAAGATGATGGCCATTGGTTGGAGTTGTAGAACAACAACAAGGTTGCTATCTAGTGGTTCCGACATCGAGAAAAGACAGCAATAGAAATGAGGGGAGGAATGCAAACGATGAAAAAGTCAGAGATAAATACCCCCGCGAGGACGAGCTAAAGCTGTAGCAACACTTGATCTCTTAGAAAGAGAACACCACTTTGGATGAGCTACAATCGGAGCACCACATGCCTTTGGATACAAACCTAAACACTGACGGTTGTCCTGACAAAAATACAATCCAAAACTGACCTAAAAATATGAAAATAACATATTTATAAATTTAGAGTAAATAGGAGTGGCTCCCATTCCAAATAGGAGGGAAATCCACATAAAGGAAGTTTCAATTGGCCCTCCTAGAACAGACCAAGTCACTTCGCACTTATGAAATCCCGCTTCGGAAGTCGGAGACGATTTTGAGTCCCACTCATAAGAGAGAGACGCTCCCGCATCAATATCTTATCAAATAAAAATTAAATTTCAATTATAATCTATTAGCATCACCAAGATGAATAATAAATTTAGTGTCAAAATAAAAAAAAAAAAAGAAAAAATAATGCAATAGAATTTTTAAACCAGACCTTATCTCTTATCATCATAAAAGAAGTCATTATTCATCAATCTTGATGTCTTAATACCCCACAATAAAATGAGATGGTTTGAAGAAAAAGTAAAAAATCACTTTGAGATAACCAAAGCTCTTCGCTTCCTAAATCAAGTTCCAAAAGGATATTGAAAACAAATCTTAATCTCAACATGCTCGATTAATAGAATACCTTCTGAGGCGATCGAGTTCAAAATTCACCTAAACTATCATGTTGAATTCTCTCATAATAACAAATTTTTCACAATTTTTTAAAGATTTAGTTGTCTTCTATACATATTCATGAACAACAATAGAGAAAATTGGATTGACTGTATTAAAGTATGTTTCTAAGTATATTTGTACACATCAAAATAGTATAAATGAAATCATCTGACAATGAAAAAGTTTTTGATCTCACTACGATTAACACTCTAATTACTAAACCACCCCATATCAACACAAAAACAAAATGCATCAAAACTTTCTTGCAAGCTGAAGACTCAGAAACAATGTCAAGTAAACATCCTATTATTGTAAGAGTAATTTTAATCAACTTATAATTATACAAAAACAACTTAAACATTTTCTATACGCCATAAATCAATCAATAAACATCCTTTGAAAACTTCTCTCCTAAACATCCTTTGAAGACTTAAAGTTCATATTCCTGTTCACTTTCATTTATATTAAAATTTGAAGAATTTACATACACAGCACCCAATTCTTATGCATTTACCTATCTCACACCAAAATTGTCTTTTTTACAAACACAACACCCAAATCGCACTTTTCACCAGTGTGAAACAGTGAAATTCACATTTTCATCCATAGATAAGGAGCTCTGTTTGTAAAAATTAAAGTTTTGGTATGAGATACTTGCATAAAAATTGGGAGCTACGTATGTGAATTTTGGTTAAAATTTTTATCGAAGTAACCATAGCATAGAAATAAAATATCATAAAAATATTTTTAGACAACACCAAATAAAGACCAAAATAAAAACTGTCTGGAAGTGTCATAATCTTATACTGTTAGTACACGTAGCTATCTTTTAATATAAATTACTAACAAAGAAAAGGATTGTTCCATTCAAATATCTGGAAAAAAAGGATTAAAAATCCATGCTGAAGGTTATGCTCAAAATCATAATAGTAGTAGAAATTCAAGTCCAGATTAACTTAAGCATCCCAAATAATTGTCAAAACTTGAGAGAAAGGTATATGCATAAAAGATTTTAAAAAAAATATGACTTCTCTAACAATGAAAGTAACACTACTCTAGAAGTTCTTTAAGAAAAAAAATTCAAGAGGTACATGCCTGATTATAAGCAATATTCCCCATCGCCTGCTTTCCCATGGCGCACTATCATTAGAAAAAAATGTGAAACCACTAATAACTATTTAAAAACATTAATCTCCAGACATCAAAAGGAATAACCAGTTCATTAGTTTGCTATACCTGGTACGTATTGCGAGGAGACTGGTTGTGATGTGGATAAGGAATTAATCCCGCAACCACCCCTAAAATTGTGAATGGTTCAATCTCAATATGTGTAATGGAACTCTTCTGGAAATCAGAATCATCATTATCATGGTCATCTTTGTAAATTTCATGCTCATAAAGTGCAATCTGTTAGGAAAATAACTTCCAATTTTAAAATATAAAAAAATTGAAATAATTACGACAATTGAAAAGGCCTTCTACATACCAAAGCATTGTTCTCTTCATTGACATCAAGATACTCAATCAAGCCTTCTCGTACAAAATCATCAAAGCTACGTACCCCATCCTTCAAATGAAAACTGAAAAATGTCACAATAACAGAAAAAAAAACAAATGACCGTGCACTTGTAAGATAACAAAAAATGTAGTTATACCAACCCTCAACTCTTTCATGTGATGCTCTTTGATCCTAGAAACTCCCTTGTCAGCAATTACAAGTGGACGGCAAACTCTTCCACCATCCGAGGCAATATAGACACAGCGCTTTCAGTGTAAATTAGAGATTAGATTTTTAATTATTGCATGGCAAATTAATTTTAAAGAAAGAATATATGAACAATGCTGTCATCAACGATAAACATATTTAAAGATGGGGTCAATAAAAACTAAGAGAATTAGAGTTTTAAGTGGATACTCGGTCAAAGTAGACTAATTTGCCCCATGAGCACATCATCTTTCTTGACGTCTTAATTTTATAGTTTTCTATAAATGAACTTTCATGTTTAACAATAAAACTTGAATGAATTCCAATCTTTAATTAATATGACTTGAGAGGAGCTTGCACACTTTTTTATCAAGTAGACAGAGATCTCTTAGGAATTCTGACTAAAACGCCAAGAAACTTGCTCTACTGGTAACTTAAAGTAGTGTCAGGTGGTTGAGTAGGGAGGGTTATATTTTTTTTTACTTCTATCAATTCAATGATCTAAACCAAGATAATAAACATTTCAAAGGACTCCATGATCCCCGAAATATCTTTAGGCATCAAACAAATTTTTGGGCAACTAAAACAATTGTCAGTACACATTCAAAATTATATTTAGTATCAAAAAAAGAAAACCAGTTTGGCAGTTTTACATAACGCTATAAGAAAATAACTCTCAAGTAACATAGTAGCACCGTGAAAGTAAATAAAAGAGATTAGTTCTATTTCTTTCCAAGGCAAAAAGAAAAAAAATGACGTACTCGAACTGATTTTACTGGCAGCACTATTCACTAGATGTCCGGAATGATTTTTTGCTTTTTTTTAAAAATTTTTTTAAGAAAACTCGAATTAATTAAATACACTTTATTTCCTAAAATTACAAGGCAAAAATAAATTAACACTGACTTAGAGAAAAAGAACAATTGCATGAGAACAAACTTACATGCCGTTCATGCACAAATATGCTCACAAATTCTCCAATTAGACTCTTTCTACGTAATTTTCTCATAGAATTAGCAAATTTCTGCAAAAGCAGAGACCAAAATAAAACCAGTAGTAGGAAACAACAGAACATATAAACCGTTCTGAACATTGTGCATGCATACCTGTGGCTGCGTGTGTTTACCAAGTATAAGTCCATTTAACATAACCAAGAATGTATCCCGTGCATGAAGCTCTGCACCTGATAGCATCTCCACATCTTCAACGCCTAGACTATAACACTAAAAAAGGAAAGCAAACCAACTCCTTATTTTGCACATAAAAGTGATATAAACCTTCATACATCACTTATAAAACATAAGGCAGGCATTTTTTGCATTTGTCAAATTAAGTAAGAAAATCATCAGCAACAAAATCAGCATTATAAATTGCAATTTAATTTAAAATAAAAACATAGTTTACAACTATATTATTATTTGAGTTCAGCTTGAAGATTAAGAAAATACTTTAGCTGGAAGATCTTTATATATTGCAATTTTTATCTCCTGATATTTAGCTGGAAGATCTTTTTCTCAATTCACCTTATCATACACTTTAATTCGCTTAATGTAATATAAAATGTCCCATGAAACTTCTCTGTTGCCGGTAATGATGTCAATAAAAACATTAGAATTAGATTCAATCAAAATTTGCTACTAGTTAAGGAGAGAAACAATCGACACGGCCATCAAAACCGCTCAAGCTTCAGTTTCTAATGGAGTTTTAGTCACAGAAAGGGAGGAGAAAAAAAGAAGACATTTGCCACACTCATCCCTAGCAATGCCTCCTATACCAACATTAGTAACCTTCCAACTTCCATCCGTGTTGAACTGTACCCATCCGATAGGGGGAGGCCGCCATCTCACCAAAATAGGGAGTTGTGATGTCCTCACCCCAAGAGAACAAGGTGTCCCCAAAGCTTCAAAATAAGGGATACCTAAAAAGAAAGTGTCGTTCAAAGGGGTCAACTTAAAAATTTTGTGAATATAAGCAATAATATCGGAGATCACATTAACCCACATAATACTCTCACCTTCATGCTAGTTAGCGTTACGAGTCATCCATATAAACCAACAAACTATAAATGGATATATGTTTTCTCTTGCGATCCGGATTGTAAAGATCGCAAGATGTAATTAAATCCCATGCAAGTGTTAAATTGAAACCCAACCAAAGCCCCCACCCCCCCCCCCCTCCAAACTTGCAAAGAGAACGAACATAAGAAAAAGATATGTTCAATAGACTCCTCCGCCACCATACACAACGGACACCTAGAAGCAAGTCTTAACCCTTTCAATTTAAAAATATCATCACAAGGAATTATGTGATGGAAAATTCTCCACACCAAAAAGGACATGGAAGGGGTTAATGCAGGACTCCAAATGTTCTTCCCCCAAGTAAGCTCATTGAAAAAGTGTAATTTAGAGTAGATATATTTGGAAATGGAAACATTCGTTGATCTATTTTTTAAGCATAGAAGAATCTTTCTTATGCGGCTCAATAGGAATGTAAGCAATAAACATAACATCCTCCTCCCCAACCAACTGCTTATGGAGGGGTAAGTTCCATTCTCCCAGTAACCATGTATCTGCAACAAGAAGAGTTCTATTAAACTCCTCCCCCGAATGAAAAGGCACAAAGGACCAAGAATCATGCCAAAAAGAGATGTTGTTGTGGCCGAGATCCCAGAAAATGAGAGACTTGGCTCAGTCCCTGACTTGTAAAAGCCTCTTCCAGACCCAAGAATCTCCCATCCGCCAAGTAACCAAAGAGGGATTGCAATTGTAACAATATTTACTCAGCATAAAAGAATCCCATAAAGACTCCCCTTTGCGAAAATTAAGCCAAAGTTTAAAATAATTTATATCAGCCATATGGTGGAGCTGCTTGAAACCCAAACCGCCTACAAATGTAGGTTTACACACCCTCTCCCGAGGTAACCATCTCCTGCCCGAATAGCCCCCAATCCATAAGAATATATTGAAACATCTTTCAAGCACACGTTGTGAACTCTTCTTAATGTGAAGGACTTGTAAAGCATATAAAGACAAACTTTGTAAAATACTCCGAAGAACAGTAATCCATGCTTCGAAAGAGAAATTTTTTTTTCCAATTTAGGATCCGATTCCGCATCTTATCCACCACCTCATCGAATTGAATTTGTTTCCTCCTGCCTTTAAGGAGGTTGACCCCCATATATTTTACAGGGAGAGCAGAGATGGAAAAACCAGTGAAATTGGCCACCCAATTAGCATTGGCCCTATTAACAGAGTTCCCCAAATAAAGGTGGCACTTGTTAGCACTAAACTGGAAACTCGAAACCATCTAAAATTTCCCAAGCACATGATAAATTTCCCTTACAGCTTTTTTGGAAGCATTGGAGAATAGAATGACATCATCTGCATAAGCAAGATGAGTAACACAAACTAAGGAGCATAGGTGAAAACATCACCAAGTAATTGGGATAAATAATCGAAAATCAATATGAAAATAACAGGTGACAGAGGGTCACCCTGTTTAATCCCACGACCAGCAATAAAGAAACCATGCATATTGCCATTAATAAGAGTACTATAGTAATTGGAAAGAAACCAAGTGTGAATAAGCTTACAAAAAGAGGAAGGAAACCCTCTTTCTTTGAGTACCTTCAGTGTGAACTCCCAGCTCAGAGAATCATAGGCTTTGTGAATATCCAATTTAGTGATTAAATTACCACCTCTGCACCTCTTATCAAGATCATAAATTAATTCTTGGGCCAACATAATATTATCAGTAATACCTCGTCCTTGGATAAAAGTCGACTGATTTAGGGAAATCAAATGTTGCAAGTGAGGTTGGAGACATTTCACAAGGATTTTACTAATAACTTTTGTAATGACAAAAATAAGAGATATAGGCCGAAAATAATCTCACGAAGTTTTTTGAGTCGACTTGAGAATGAGACGAAAAATATTTCCCAAGGGCCTGTCCCAAAAAGAAGCTTTGAATGGCCGCTACCACATATTTTTTAACGATGTTCCAACATTTAATATAGAAATCAGATGCGAAGTCATCTGGGCCCGGGGCTTTATTAGAGTTAATTTCAGCAAACACAGTAAGAATCTCCTCCTCGAGGGGAATACCACAGAGCTCTAACTCTCCAGTATAATGTTGGACATCATTAAACAAATGAGCCTTGATAGTGCCAGTAGTCTCTTGAGCTTTAAAAAGATCAGTAAAATACTGAATAGCACTCTCACCCAACTCCTGATCGCTTGTGACCCAATCTCCGAGCTCGTTTTTAAAGCGAACAATAGTGTTCAGGGCTCTACGTTGTTTGATACAAGCATGGAAAAATTTTGTATTCCTGTCACTCTGAGTAAAATATATCTCCCCCGCTTTTTGTTGCAAAAGCTCTTCCTCCATACAGGAGGCTTCCAACAACTCCTTATGCGCTTCCTGAAGTTGAGGAACTAGGTCAGCAGAGGACTCATCTAACTCCTGCAAAACATTAACCCAACGTTCAACCTTAGTGACTCTTTCATGGACATCGCCAAACACCTCCCAATTCCAGGTTCTCAACACATTTGCCACATTTTTATGGAGCTTCCAAAGACGGAACCATGCGCTCCCCACCTCAGAACAACACCAATTTGCAGCAACCAAACTCAAAAAACTCTCATGCTTAGCCCAAACATTCAGATATCTAAAATGGTACCTAGATGCTTTCATAAAGAAATCAAAGGATAAAAGAAGCGGATTATGAGCTGACCCTGAGCTACAAAGATGTTGAACCTTAGAAAAGCCATAATCAGTGTTCCATGCCTGATTCCCAAAACATCTATCCAGTTTTTGGAAAGTCTTCCCCCTCTTCCAAGTGAATTTGGAGCCAACAAACCCCAAATCAGACAAGCCAACATCCACCAAAGCCTCACTAAAATGGTCTATCAAGGAAGAAATGACTCCGCGGCCCCCGAATTTCTCCGAGTGGTGAAGAATCATATTAAAATCTCCCCCCATCATCCATTGATCATGAGTGTAAGTCCCCATTTGTCTAATTTTGTTCCAAAGATCGAAACGAGTAGGATTCGAGGCGCCCGCATAAACAATGGTTAACCATCCCGAGAAATCCTCCAATTTAAAGAAACAATGCACAAATTGGCCATCAACAACAAAAATGCTAATTGAGATAGACCCAAATCTAAATAGAACAGTTGCAAAAAGAAAAAAAAAATTTAATTTACCCAGAATGCGAGCATCCAGAGAAGAAACTAACAGTTCCAGTATATCAAAAATCCCAACATTGTGAATCCTTGACATTAATTTAAGTCTACCCAGGGAGTAAGAATCCACAACTCCCCATATATTCCAAATTAAGATGTTAAACATAAGTTGACGAAGTACCCTTTCTAGATGCCCTAGTCTACCATGTTCTCCCTTCGAATAATAATGATCAACCTCATCCAAAGTTCTTCCCACCTTAAGATTAGCCAACTCATAATTACCCCTTTTCTTACGCCATCTTGTTTCCTGGACTTGTCATTCATCCCCCAACAGATTTGAAACATCTTCCAAATGTGAGGCATTAACAGGTGCCACAACACCCAGGCTGAAAGGCCGAACCAAAACACCCTCATTATGCCGAGGAGAGACAGGAAAAGAAACAAGAGTAGGACAGGCAGCAGACACCCCACCCTCCACTAGATTCAAACCATTGCTCCAATGTAAAACAACGGAGTGGATGTCCCCATAGGATCAACATCAATACTATGCAAGGCACCCAAGGCAGACACAGTGGAATTAGCATCCAAGTCAGGCAGATCGGGGTTAATACCAGGGGTATTAACTCTCTCAATATTTAACTCAAAGTTTTTATTTTGCCTTGAGCTCTTCCTGCGTAATTCTGGGTGAAGATGAAAACACTGTACATGACCATAACCAAACATGCGACAATGTGAGCAATAGGGGGGTGTTTTTCAAGAATTACCTGTAGCCAGTAGCCATTGTGTTCAGATCCAATCCATACCTTGTTAGGAGGAGGCAAAGTGACATCTCGTCAATTAAGATCCTCGCCATCGAGCGTCTGGACAATGTGTAGGTCAGAGCATCCAACACATAAGGCTTACCAAACATAGCAGCTAATGAGAAAAGTATTTCATAGTTAAAAAGATGAAACTTCAAACCAGGAAGCTTGTCCAAACATGAATAATAGAGAGTTCAGCCTGAGGGTCGAAATCGATCGACCACTTTAAAACTTTCATCAAAACATAATCAAAACGCACAGTACGCCTGACAAATAACCTAGCATAATCCTCCTCACTAGTAAAATTAATCAAAATATGTCTGCCGTCCAAAGCCCCAATTTTCCAGCCACCGACCAATTTCATGAGTTCAAAATGCTTGCGAATGAAATCTAATTTGAGATGACCATAGACAAATTTCCCCACTAACGATGGGCGTCCCGAAGAGGCAAGAATAGTATTCTCGGAGTCCGAAAGATAAAGAGCGAGCTTACCCCTTTTCTTACCAGAACGTTTGATGAAATTGTAATCTCCACCGAGAACGAGGGAATCATGGAAAGCCGAAGGAAACAACAGATTGTTTGAGATACCGACAACACTACCTTTGGCGGTGACGCCGGCGTAAGACCTCTCCGTAGCCACCAGAGCCACCAAACTACGTTCGACACCATAGAAACGCAGAGGGAGCAAACCCTAGCAGAGCCAAAGAATACGCTGCCATTATATATGGGAGTTTCATTATATATATATATATATATATATATATATATATATATATATATATATATATATATATATATATATATATAACTTAATTAATAATTAAATGTTACTATTACAGCTCATTCGCCACCTCAAAGGTGTTGCCGCAAATGCCCTCCTCTAGCATTGTAATCTTGTCAAAGATACTGCCCATTTGGCCAAGGATGTCCATTCTAACAAAGACATTATCCTTATGTCAGGAAAAGGCAATCAAAGCCTCTATTAAAATTACAATTTTCAATCCTTAAAAAAAAAAAAAAAACCAAACTTATACTCCTGAAAATGTTAATCTGTAGTTTTACCATATAAGAAAATACAATTTTCATAGCATCACCGAAGTATCCTTCTAAGCAACTGTTCCATTTATTTTTCCATCTTGCCATGATGAAACAGTGATACACTCTATAAGGAACCTTATATGTGTGCTCACTAGAATATTTTCCATGTCATTCTCTCAAGAACAGTGCATTTTATCATACACATGGGAAAACCTACCGCCCAAGCCTATAAACTACTATAAGCATTACTAAGCTTTTAACAAGCCATTAGTAATGGCATTTTATTAGTGCAAAGCTGTAAATGTGAAACTTGCCAATACCAAATCGAGACTGTATAAGTAGAAATCAATAAAGCTATTTTCCATTCATGGATTCAGCTGTTGGCGTTTGTAGAACTTGGCCAGCTAACGATTAGTTTGCTATCATGACACAACAATTTTTAAATAATGATATAATATTCATGATTGATGTACATGACTGTGCATCTTCCATTATGCAATAAAAAGGGCAAAGTATAAGACACAAGCATCCACATAAGCTATATGAGGTCTTTTAAATTTTTTTGAGTAGGTTTGTTTGAAGAGCATAGTATCATTCACCACTCGTCCTTCTAGTTTTCACACAAGAAATCTAAATCCCAGTCTGATAAGCACTGCTATCTTTGTCTCTAGTGCAAGAATGAAAACCGCCTCAATCAATTTTATATTGCCATCTATTCAACAAATGCTTGCTAGCCACATATTTACTATGGTTTTTCCATACTTTACACAACAACAACAACAACAAAGCCTTAATCCCACTACGTGGGGTCGGCCACATGAATCCTTTTTCTCCATTGCGTCCTATTTAGTGTCATATTTTCATTTAGTTCTAATAAATTAAGATCATTTTTAATAAAATAAGCCCAAGTCTTCCTAGGTCTACCTCTGCCTTTCTTAACACAAGTCGAATCTAAAACATCTACTCTCCTAAACGGATCATCTAATGGTCGACGTTTAATATGACCAAACCATCTAAGACGACTTTCTCTAATTTTGTCTGTCACAGGAGCTACACCAACCCTATCACGAATATATTCATTCCGCATTTTGTCTCTAAGTGTAAAGCCACTCATCCACGTAATCATTCTCATCTCGGCAACACTTAACTTATTATTATGCTTCTCTTTTAAAGGCCAACATTCAGCGCCATAGAGCATTGCAGGTCTCACCACCGTCTTAAAATTTTCCTTTCAGTCTTAGCGGTACTTTTCTATCACACAAAAGGCCCGAAGCATTCCTCCACTTCAACCAACCAACTTGAATTCTACTATTAACATCCCCATCTATATCACCATCGCTTTGGACAACGGACCCAAGATATCTAAATTGTTCACACCTTTTAATAATTTGATCACCCAAAATCACACTTCTGTCACTAGAGCTATTACTACTAAAATTACATTCCATGTATTCAGTTTTAGTTCTACTTAAACGAAGGCCTTTAGACTCCAAAGTAGACCTCCATAATTCAAGTTTTTCCTGGGCTTTTTCTCTCGTTTTATCCACGAGAAGAATATCATCAGCAAAAAACATACACCAAGGTACATCCTCTTGTAGATGTCCAGTAAGACCATCCATAACTAAAGCAAAAAGATATACTTTATTATTCTAACAATTTCCAATACATCCAGCTAAGCATTCCCATTTTTTGTTATTTTAAGAATTTCAAAGAACGAAAAAATTAGGTAGTATCCTCCCAATCTAATATATTCCATACATGGTATACACTATCAGCTTAGAATAATTCAAAGTCATAGCATAATCATGCATATCATTATTACTCAAATTCAAATTGTCATTTTAAAAATGTTTAAGCAATAATTACTAATAGAAACATAGTGATTTCAATCAACACTTGTACTACTTGGCATAAACAACAAAATAGTAAGTTTATATCCAAAAATTTTAAGAAGAAATTATATTCAAAATCCTTCTAAACTTAGTAATGACTGATCATGACAAGCTTTCAGCGCTTGTTGCTAAATAGTAGAAAATTTTAAACCAGCCAATCAGTTCAGTTAATTAGTAAATAAACATCAAATATGTCAGGCTTTCATATAAAAGGCAGCAGCACAAGGCAGGGAGGAAAAAAATAAGAGAATCCAAAGCTACTGAAAACCAACCCATTCAATTAGAGGACCCTCCTCTTCATCTGTTGTAACATGTGTCATCAATGCAAGATTTTTTGTCAATCCACAACCTTCTCCTTCGGGTGTGTCACATGGACAAAGCATGCCCCACTATAGAAGTAAAACAATATCAGATAGCCTTGAAGAGACAAAAAGAATTAAAAGCAATAAAATGGTAAAAGTAAACACGTAAGACTGCATAAGAAAAATGGTAGCAGTACATGATATACCACACTAAAATCACAAGATCTTACCTGACTAGGCTGCAAGGCTCTTGGACCACTAACTTTTCTTGTTTTCTCAAATTGGGGTGAAACACGAGTCATGTAACCCAGGGTTGCAATGAAAGCAAGCCTTGACAGAACCTATATAAAGAGAACGGTATTTATAAGCACAAAACAAGCATGCGAGAATTAATATGCAATACAAAAACCAATAATACCTGTGATACCCCTTTCCGGTTCATTTTAAATCGTTTCAAATCCCAATTTCCAGTAGAAATGGCTCTTTCTAAGCCGTGAGTAATAATATCACCCCTCATGTACTGCAAAATAGATGACATCAATTACGTTTCCATAAAAAGGAATTCATAGAGCAAACTAACCCACGGACAACAAAATGGCAAAATAACACATTAAAAGTTTCTATAGCCTTAAGTAGTTTTTCATCTTTCCATTTTGAATTTACGGCAGAAGTTTACTTATCCAAAACTGAAAAAGAAAACAGGTTGCTTCCATGATACACATCTCTTAATTGATAGAAACCATTGATACAAGTAAAGGAAACAAAGGTATCGACAATAACATAAACAACAAGAAATCATCTTGAGAACATAACAATAATCATTGAGAGACAAACAAGTTCAAAGGCACTGAGGCTTTTACTCACCAACCTTTACCGTGCCCAAGTGAATACCAAGGCAGAACTATGTTAAGAAATCAAGTAGAAGCAAATTAAAATTACTCAAAAATCCTTGTTATTTAGTTCCCAAATAAATCCTACTAAGAAATGGCACTGTGTGCCAATTTACTATCGTGGTCATTTTATTACTTCACAAAACAGAGCCATTATCATCAATTCAACATTAATAAAAAACATATCTCTCACTAACCACCGACGAGCATTACTAATAAAATAATAAACCTAAAAATAACAAAAACAGATGCAGCGCTCTTCAAACCAAGTACTTAAAGAAGTCAAAATGCTTTAATAATCATGTTAAGGCTGAGAGAAACATATGGCATACTGATTCAAATAAAGAATATCAATACAGAACATGACAGAGACAACAAGAAGCTAAATCTTCAATGTACAGCTACACAAGTGGATTACACGGTCCTTATTTCATATATAAAAATATTTATAATATTTAGAAATATAATCTTCAAAAAAAAAAAAAAAAAGTAAAGTGCCAAAATAGTCCATGACTATTTATATGGGGTCATTTTAGTCCCAGAGTTTATAAAAGTGCTGAAATAATCCTCAATCTCCTTAAATTGGGGTTGAAATAGTCCCCATGGAGGATGATTAGAGCTCAATTTTAAAATATTGGTGATTATTTTGGCACTTCACTAATAAAAAATGATCGATAAGAACTTGGTAAACTTGAAAACTTAATCAAACTTTAGCTAGTAATACTCAAAAGACATTTTTTTTTATAATGGAAATCATTGTAAGACACTATAACAGATATAATAGAGACGTGTTATGAATTTTTAGCCATATTAAGATTATGAAAAATCTTAACACAACAATATAGCAATCAGTCGATGAAGAGCTTCACATTACATCAGGTGAAAACTTGAAAAATGATGTAAACTGCATAAAAAAGTTCCCAATCTATTTCCCAGCCAACTTATAAGAATCAGACTTACTTTGCACGAGGGTTGAACCACACTTACCATGTAGAATAAATAAACAGATAACCAACGTCTATGTCTATGCATAATACAGTAGATAATTCTGTTTTTTTCTAGCATATATCAAAAACAACATGGAAATTATTGCACCAACCCCTCAACTAATAAACACAAGCCTCTCTACTATAGTTTCCATGCATCTTAATTAAAAAAGCTCCATCCAGTTTTCTCTGAAAATGCTCGGTACTATCAAAGCATATCTTCCAGCCTCATTTAAGCTTCTCTTCAACCTTGACTATAAAAAAAATAAATTATGGCTGAGAGAAGCATATTTTTCTCACTTTAAACTTTCAGATTGAAGCAATAATAGATCGTTCCAAGCTGTCAATCATAAAACAAAGTGATCAATTCATGTGCTTTGCAAAGTCTGCTTTATTCCACATTAGAATTTAATGGAGAGAAGCATAGGGCCATGTTTTTTTTTCATACAAAATTCATAAATCTGCTATCACATCAAATTGGTTCTCCATTTCCTGCAATGGGGCAATGCCCTTATTTTTCACTTAATCCTTAATAACTTCCCTTATTTTTCACTTAATCCTTAATAACTTACTTTTACCTCAATCTTTCATTTCTTTGGTTTCGGTTCTTTTTGTTGGTGGCTTTCCCAGGGTCAACATGGAAATCTTTGAAGTTGCATACGAGCTGTCTATCCTTGTGGACATGGTAACAATTAGTGGGGCTATGGTAGGAATAGTCCCGCTCATGATTGAAGAGGAATAAATATTTGCCAACTGTAAACAGAGTCAATTTTTATAATAGCTGCAGACGCTGAAATATGGTTAATTATTTATATATATGTCCTAGAAATTTTTTTCAAGTAATCACTGTATAATTAGTCATTTCACCAAATATAATTACTTAAGAGTAACCTAAATCCAAGTATATAAATAGTGTTGTAAGATCTTCAATGAAATACACAAAATTTTTAAGGTTTTTCTTTAAAGGGATAAACTTTTTCATAGTGTTATCAAATGTATCTACGTGTCACTCCAGAACTCAAAATGGTAATTTTTGTTATGATCCCTCTATTAATCACTTCTATATAACCACGAATATTACCTCATGTAGTTCACCATTTGCTGAAGCCAAAAATATTTATTATTAATAGGTGTTTATGATCACGTTTTATCCATATCATATAACTGACCGCTATAAAACCCACTCAATGTCCAGATTTAGGGAATTAATTATTTTGAGACCTTTCCACACGTGGCATTTGACTAAACTTTGGAATCACCTATAGCTCATCAAGGGTGGCCCTTAAATCAAATGAAAGTGAGCAATGTCATTTTTTAAAGTGAGGCCTATAAAGCAATGGACACGGAAAATTCTCAAGTATGTCACTCAGAGTGAGAACAAAAATTGCAGGCTTAGAAAAGTTCAAACAAAGACCTTAAGCATGAGTAACCAAATCCAAAAAAACCTACTTGAAGTCAATTTACGAAGTATTGGTCACAACACAACTAACCCTCCTTTCGAATCAAGCAATGGTACCGCAAAGGTAGATGACTCGGCCTAGCTCAATTCCCACCAAAACTTGTATTGACTTGCACAAATTAGGACTAAGTGTACGGAGGACTGGTGCGACTCAAACGTCATAGACCAATACTATCCACATAGTTCTATATCAATTCATATCAAATTCAAAAGAAATCGTGTAAAATTAATTCACGAAACATATACAGAGCTGCTACATATTTAAGTACAAACTCACGTACCCAAAATTCCTCAAAATCCACCAAAATCTTTTTAAATTAAAACTGTACAAATCATACTACTTTACTAATTGTGGTAATGCTCCTTACCACTCCATGAAAACAAAATTAAACTGAAATAAGCTACAACCTTAATGAAGTAATCAAAGTAAAAGTAAGATTCAATAAATAAAAAAAGAAATAATGTGTGTGCTAGTCAATGACTAGTATAAGTATGAGTACAACAACAACAAAACCTTTATCCCACTAAGTGGGGTCGGCCACATGAATCATTTTTCTCCATTGCGTCCTATTTAGTGTCATATTTTCATTTAATTCTAATAAATTAAGATCATTTTTTATACAATATGCCCAAGTCTTCCTAGGTTTACCTCTGCATTTCTTAACATAAGTCAAATCTAAAACATCTACTCCTCTAATCAGATCATTAGTTGGTCGACATTTAATGTGACCAAATCATCTAAGGCGACTCTCTCAAATTTTTTCCGTCACTGGAGCTACACCAACCCTATCACGGATATATTCACTTCGCAATTTGTCTAAGTGTAAAGCTGTTCATCCACCTAATCATTCTCATCTCAACAACACTTAAACTTAGTTTTATACTTTTCTTTTAAAGGCCAAATTCAACGTCATGGAGCATTGCAGGTCTAACAACCATCTTATAAAATTTTTCTTCCAGTCTAAGCGGTACTTTTCTATCACATAATAGGCTCGAAGCATTCCTCCACTACAAATAACCAACTTGAATTCTACTAATAACATCCCCATCTATATCACCATCACTTAGAACAATAGACCCGAGATATCTAAAGCGTTCACACCTTTTAATAATTTGATCAACCAAAGTTACATTTCGGTCACTAGAACTACTACTAAAATTACATTCTATATATTCAGTTTTAGTTCTACTCAAACGAAGGCCTTTAGAATCCAATGCAGACCTCCATAATTCAAGTTTTTCCCGAGTTTTCTCTCTCATCTTATCCACGATAAGAATATCATCAGCAAAAACCATACACCAAGGTACATCCTCCTGTAAATGTTAGTAAGACCATCCATAACTAAAGCAAAAAGATATAGGCTTAAAGCCAATCCCTGATGAAATCCAACAAAAATAAGAAAATATTTGGTCAATCCTCCTTCTGTTCAAACACAAGTAACAACTCTAGTATGCATATCTTTAATGACTTGAATATGTCATATCAACATCTTTCTTCTCAATGACTCTCCAAAGGATATCTCTTGGAACATTATCGCAAGCTTTTTTTAGATTAATAAAAATTATATGTAGATCTTCCTTATTATCTATAAACTTCTCCATCAAACCTATCAATAAATGAATAGCTTCCATGGTAGACCTGCCTGGCATAGATCCAAATTGATTATGAGAAATCTTTGTAATACGTTTTAACCTATGTGTTCAATTACCCTCTCCCATAATTTTAAAGTACGACACATCAACTTAATTCAACTATAATTTGCACACTCTTGTGCATCCCCTTTATTCTTAAAAATGGAGACCAAAACACTCTTCCTCCACCCCTCATGCATCTTTTTAGCTTTTAAAATACAACAAGTATGTAGTAAAGAATAAATATTTTAATTCCTGCTCAGCGACAGAGCATCGTTTTCCTCAGTTTTTTCTCACGCAGTGAAACACCGGTCAAGGTGATGGCCTCAGGGGTTCTTTCTTACGCCACCGCCCTTGCCGGTGAAAACCCGCTCCCGCTCCTCTTTCGAATATGTTTCCGCAACGTTAACACGATACTTTTGCTCTTGGGGTTGAAACCGGGTTTCTCAAAAAAGCATCCCATAAAAAAGGCAAACATGCAATCTTCCTCACAGGGCCGAGATCTCAACCTAGCTGCGCCTTGCCGACTGCTCTTAGTAGATAAGTTTCTTTATGAAAACCCTAAACTTGAGCTAATTTGAAATGATTTTGAGCAAATGAAGCTGAAAAGGGGTTGGAAGATTGATAAATTGGATGATCGACACATTCTCATCCAATCATCAAATGATGAAGCTACACCCATTTGTTTGTGAGAAGACTCCTAATAGACAACCAGGTGATGAAGGTTTTAAAATGGACTGTGAATTTTGACCGTCGTACTAAACCTCCTACCATTCCTGTTTGGCTGCGCTTCCCAAGTTTGAAAGCCCACCTTTACGATCAAGAGCTCCTCTTCGCTTTAGCGATGATATGCGTTAAACCTCTCAAAACTGATATGCCTATATTGAATCTGACTCGGCCTTCTGGAGCTAGAATTTTGATAGAACGAGATATTACTTTACATTTTTCGGGAGAGATGGATTGACACACAACATCAGGGATTTTGGCAGTAAACAGAACTTGAACATATACCTCTTTATTGCATCCACTGTCGTGTGTTTGGACACTCTCTTTCTCAATGTTATCATTTGCATTCAAATCTAAAACTCCAAGTAAAAATGCTACTGGATCTGCCCCACTTCATGTCTGTCCCTCTTCCGCTTACGAGTGCATTCCACAGACTATTGAAACACTGGTTGACACGATGCCACATCTCCCTCCCACTATCGGAGACAATACTGTTTATGTTCTCCGACTGATATATTGGCAGATGGTTCACTTGGGCATCCTATAGTCTCTATCACTGTTGAAAATAATACTGCAGGATCCTTACCTCCAAAGGATATTCTTCGGTTCGATAATCAAGATAGTATCGCAGCTCCACATCCTCAGGAAGCATCAGGTGCTGAGGAGACATGTTTACCATCTCTTCAGAATGAGAATGTTGTTACTGGTAGTAAGGAGCTAGGGGCTCATCCTCTTCTACATGTGCGACAATCTGTTGATCACGCTGATCAGATGAGCCAGTCTTCGGATGAGGAATGATAGACAAACACGTCTATGAAGAAAAAGAAGAATGGAAGTACACCCTAGCTTGGTAACTTAATGGATGATACTTTAGTAACTTCGGGCAATGACACGACACTCAGCAATTTGTTAGCTAGCTCTGTTCCTAGAACTAGAGGCAGAGGCAGGACCAAGCTGGCTCGTCCCTAGCAACTTGTTTTCTGTGAGTTTTGTATTTTAGAGTTTTATCTATGTCTTATCTTTTTTAGGATGTTAGTGTCTGGGTATCGTATGGGTAGGGCGCCTTTATTGGGTCCTCTCATACAACCTTTATGAACCTTTTAAATTTCAATAAAATTCGCTCTTGGGCATTTCAAAAAAAAAATAAATATTTTAATTCATCAAGTACAAGAAGTATGTAATAAATGAGGCATAAAAGTAGTAACCAGTGACAATCAAACTATAATTAGCACATGTTTCATTTAGTCGCATAAGCAATCATCAGTAAGTCTATACTTGTACTTGTATTCCTATTACTTATTTTATTATCTTATGAATGTAATTTTGTACTTGCAAAAGCTTTGACTTATTTCATTTCTCTGGGGAATCATCAAACCCAACAGCTACAACAAACATTAATAGAGGTTGGTCATCTCCTAACATAACTCATATCAATAATTCTCTTAATACCAAAAAGTTCACTCCATTCTCAATATCAAGAGTTGAAAATTGCTCCATCATCTTTCTCTACATAGATAATTTGTAAAATAGTTTATGTATCATAACACTTATGACATTCTCTTGATTATTTTATCAATTTAAAATCATTTTTCATATATATTTACAATTTATGTGAACAAACCTACAAGCAAGTCATTTATTTTGTAGGCATAAGAATAGAATGATATTAATAAAATCAACTTTTTCTATTTCACCTTTCCTTTCTATTAAATATGCAATTATTTAGCATTATGCAAAAATTTTTAAATGATAATTTCATGTGCTAATACTTAATAAATGAGCATAAAGCTACAAGTAAAAAAACAATAATCCTATAATATGGTTTGTTTCTTACATTAGCACTTGAGTATCGCACCTGAATTGACAGGATAACATTGTGGAATGATTACCACAAGCTAGTGTCGAGCCCAACGTTTAGAGTACACAAACTAAGATTATAGTTCTCTCAAAATTTCAATAAAATCTCAATTCAGACATAATTTAACACAAAAATCTCAATTGCCTTTTACCTTAAATAGGTCTCTTCTCATAGACACTTCTTCCTCTCCTTTTTATTACTATCGTACGACCAAACAAAATTTATGCTCTCAGTTGTAATGGCCCATAGATCACATCAGGTGGATAGGAATAAAAGAGATTACTTTGACTTAAGTTAAAAAAACATAGGTATTGATATATAATAATATTTATCTTAAATGCCTCACTACCACAGCACCAATTTCTTCATAAAAGCATCAGTTTTTCCTCCCAAAAATGCTTACCCAAGATCAGCGTTTCATTCCTAATTTTTTCATGATAAAATAGAGAAATGACAATGATTTTATAAGTACAATTGATTAAAAAACAAAAAAATTAAGTTACCAAGATTTAATTTCAAATGTATATAAGTCTCACTTTTAAACATCCAAAATCCTTCAGATTTCTTCCCATTTTTCCATCATCTTCTCCTATTCTTTAGTTGGTGGCTGCAAATCGAAAGCAGCAGCTGCTCTAGTTCCACGGATAAAATAGTGATGGAAATATAATAAAATTGGCCTAACACAAGCATATGCATGAAATTAAACTTTTCAAAACCTCTAATTTCCTCTCTAAAAATTAGCCCTTTTACCAGTTAATCAAACAAGAGAGCAGCAGCCTTCACTTTCAAACATTCGAGCACCTGATTGCATGCAGGAAAAACCAGATCACAAATAGGAATAATGAACGGTCATGGGCGTGAAGCGGGATCGCATCACGAACACGAGGAGTCCTGCGTAAGCAGCGACCGACTGCTTTGTCTAGACCCAGATAATAGAAAAATTGGGACTCACGACTCAGAGTCATTCTCAGCCATTATCTTTGAAGTGGCTGAAGAAGGAAAATAAGGTCAACATCGACCAACAATGCCTAGTAAAGTTTTCAATAGGACGTCAGCTGCAGGACTAGGTATGGTGTGATGTGATCCACATGGACGCCTGTCACCTTCTGCTAAGAAGACCATAACAATTTGACCGAAAGACTTAGCAAAATAGATTCAGAAACACGTATTCCTTCATCAAAGATGACAAACACCTAATTCTACTTCCTTCGATAGAACTCGAGGAACCAGAAGCCCTTACCGACATAGTAGCGTGACCTCAAGGGAGGGGGGTTGCCACCTCCTTCCTCTTCTCTTCCTTCCTTTTTCCCTTCTTTCCTTTTTCTTTCCTTTCCTTCTTTTCTTACTTGCCTTCGTAGGCCCTTTCTAATTTAAACCATTTCCTAAATTAACATATTTGATTTTATTCACTCCTCTTATTTTAAAATTCTTTCATAAAATCTAAAATCTAAAATCTGATTTAATTCTCCTTTCTTATTTTAAAAAACCCTTTCCTGTCTGAAATTTGACTTTATTCTCCTTATTTTGAGTGTTTCCTAAAATAAGTCGTCTCTTTCTAAATAGGACAATACGTGCTTGGAGTGAGTGGTCTTGTTTTGATTTCTAAATTCAGATTTTAGCATTGGTATTTTATCTTCGAATAATGTATCTGACATCGAGGTACTGCTCCGTCTGTCCCTCAGCCGAGGTAGTGATCGTCTCTACAGGTACGGGTGGTGCTCCAGCGGTACCTCGACCCAGTCTAGATATTTATCTATTCTTCCACCTTTCCTGCTGCTATCTGTCTGATTTTCAGCCTTATAGCATGCCTCCACCTTATTGCCCTCTAGCAGGACTCCTCTCCCATTGTTTTCCTTCGCGTCGACCTCCTTCCAACGCACCATCTGACTCTTCCCAACAGCCGCTACCACCCAGCAGACCGCCACCTTGTTACCATCCAGTAGGACTCCTCTGCCGTTGTATTCCTTTGCATGAACATCAATCCAGAGCACCATCCAGCTCTTCCCAACAAACATATGGCTCTTTCCAGCAGTCATCCGACTCTTCCCAAAAGACTGCCACCTTGCTGCCTTCAAGCAGAACTCCTCTCTTGTTGTCGTTCTTCGCGTCGACCTCCTTCCAGACACCTCTTCGGCCTTCACCGCAGTTGCCTGCATTGTAGCACCACCCAGACTCCCTCTTCGTCAAGCTTGCTGTATCTTCATTGTTGTATTTTTTTTTCCACTTTTGCTTTGTAGGGTATTTTCCTTTCTTTTGAGTTCTTCATTGTATCATCGTTTTTATTCAGTAAAAATATTTGTCAATTTGTGTTGTAATTTGAGTTAAATCCAAATCATTTGGTATCACAGGTAGCCCAATCCTAGTTTCATCATAGGGTTTCTAGCATCCGCACCTACACAATCCACCAAACCAAGATTTTTTTCTTTTTTTTTATTTTCTCTTCTTTCTTTTTTTCCTTGTTCTCTTCTCTTCAACAAATCCCAAACCATCAAACATGCCCCCAAGGAAAAATATGTCCAAGCCTACCCAGAAAGAGATAAGGAAATAACTCAGTCGCCTCCAATAAAGAATTGCAAGGATTTAAGAGATGACATAAGAAGAAGTTACCTTTGATCGAGACATGGAGAGTCGAAGGGGAGAGAGGTAAGAGGATCTGAATCCCTTCCATAAGGATAATTTCAACGATGAAGAAGATAGGCCACAACGTTTCAGAATCCAATATCAAAGGAGACCCAAATAGGGATATCTGCATCCCTTCCATAGGGAAAATTTTCGAGAAGAGATGTCATTTGGAGGGCACCAAGACCATGAAATAAAGGTAGATTTGCCCGAGTTTGAGAGGAGCATGGATCCAAACGAATTTATCAGATGACTACAGGAAGTTGAGCAGATCTTAGAATACAAATAAGTGCTCGAAGAGAGTCGGGCCAAATTAGCTGTCATTAAGTTGAAGAAAAGTGTCTCCCTATGGTGGGAGAAAGTACAACGACAAAAGTCGAGAAGGCAGTAAAAAGATTACCAGATGAGAGAAGATGAAAAAAACCATTTAGAGAAAATTTCTTCCCCAGTATTACCGCTAGGACATGTTTTGAAACTCCAAAATTTGCAGCAGAGGGACCTTTCAGTGAAGTTCACAACTTAGTTCGATCACTTACAGTTACAGTACGACCTGACAAAGCCAAAGGAGAATACAATTGTCACGTATCAAGGAGGCTTGAAGCCTAGTATTAGCAATGTGCAGCTAAAACTGTATCGGCCGCTGGGGATGTTCAAACATTAGCATTGAAAGTGGAAGGGCAGCTGAAGCAAAGCCGACAACCACCACCAACCAGACAACCAGCCATATTTGGAGACACCAGCAGGAGCACGCCATAGAAAATTGAAAAAAATGGATTGTATATGGAGAAAGCCACCCCAAGTGAGAAGAACCTGATTACTGTCCCAGCCAAAAAATGCTTCACATGCCAAGGATTTGGGCACATAGCCTCCAATTGCCAGCCGAGCTGGGTCATAACATTTACCGAGCAGAGCGTCATGGAACAGGTTAGCGAGGAGCAGGAAGCTGAGGAATGTGGAGCATCAGTTTCCACCAGATGAGAGAGAAGCACTAGTGATTCAATGGATCTGCAAACCGAGGACATGAGGCATCCGCAGTGGCTTGGCCACAACATTTTTCACACCCGTTGCACAATGAATTGAAATGTATGCAATCTTTTTATCGACGAGAGTAGCAGTAAAAATGTGGCATCGATCGTGATGATAGAGAAACTGGGACTCATGACTCAGAGACATTCTCAGTCATATTCATTGAAGTGATTAAAGAAGGAAAACAGGGTCACCATCGACCGACAATGCCTAGTAAAGTTTTCAATAGAGAGTCAGCTGTAAGATCAGGTATGGTGTGATGTGGTCCCCATGAACTCTTCACCTTCTACTAGAAAGACCATGAAAATTTGATCGGAAGACTCAGCAAGATGGATTCAGAAACACGTATTCCTTCAACAAGGACGAAAAAGGTCTCATTCTACTTCCTTCGATAGCAACTGAGGAGACAGGAGCCGTTAACGGCAGAATAGCGGGAACAGTTTTAGTGACGATCGATTCTCAACCACCATGGCCACCCCAGTGCAAGAGATTTTGGTTCCAGGAGATTGGACCGAGATGGAGGTATGCTAGCAAGCACTTTGGGAGGCAGTACAATCGACAATGAGATCCAGATGCTGCTTAGATTAAAGATAAGGGACCAAAAGCTTCGATGAACAAGGTTGAAGCTCCCCCACCCCGAGAAACTAACAAGGGGCTCCGAGGAGGACCAACTTAGGTGATCCAGCCTGGATGGATCGACAAATCCTTATGGGAAAGGGGCTACCGCCCCCTCCTTCCTCTTCCCTCCCTCTATTTTCCCTTCTTTCCTTTTTCTTTGCTTTCCTTCTCTTCTTAATTTCCTTCCTAGGCCCATTCTAATTTAAATCTTTTCATAAATTCTCAGATCTGAATTAATTCTCTCTTCTAATTTTAAAAGTTTTTCCTAAAATCTAAAATCTGATTTTATTCACCTTTTTTTATTTTAAAAAACCTTTCCTAAAATCTATTTTTTTTTTTACTTACTTATTTTATGTGTTTCCTAAAATTGGACAAGACTCTTTATAAATAGGAGATGATGTGCTTGGAGTGAGAGATCTTGTTCTGATATATGAATTTAGGTTTTAGCCTTGGTTTCTATCTTCGAGGTTTGTATCTGATGTCTAGGTTGTGCTCCGTCTGTCCCTCGTCCGAGGTGGTGATCGTCTCCATGGGTCCGAGTGGTGCTCCAGCTGTAGCTCGACCCCGACAAGATATTTATCAATTTTTCCACCCTTGTTGTTGTTGTCAGTTCGCTTTCCAGCCCTACAGTAGACCTCCACCATGCTGCCCTCCAGCAGGAGTCCTCTCCCATCGCTGTCCTTCGCGTCGACCTCCTTCCAGCACACCATCAGGCTCTTCCCAACAATTGCCTACCACCCAGCAGGCCACCACCTAGCTGCCATCTTGCATGACTCCTCTCTCGTCGTTGTCCTTCGAGTTGACATCCTTCCAACGCACCATCCAGCTCTTACCAACAGCCATACGACTCTTTCTAACATTTGTCCGACTCTTTCCAGCAAGCCGACACATTGTCTTCCAGAAGAACTCCTCTCCCATTGTTGTTCTTCTCGTCGACCTCCATCCAGAAGACTCTCCAGCCTTCACCGCATACGTCTATCTTACACGGACACCAAGACTTCTTCCTCATTAGGCTTGTTGTGTACTCATTATTGTGTCGTTTTTGCACCTTTGCTTTGTGAGGTTACTTTCCTTTCATTTGAGTCTTCATTGTATCGTCAATTTTTTCAATAATAATATTTGTCATCTTGCGTAATGGTTTGGGTTAACTTCGGTATCACATAACCTCACTATCGCCACCTCGGGCAGCCGTCCTCTTACCATCCTACATTCCCCATCGTTGCCTTCAACGTCCCCCCTTCCCGCACAGCTGTCGCCCAAAAACAACATTTCCTAGGTGTTTTATGATGTTCAAACCGTCTAGCCATTTGTTACTCTCATTCCAACTTATTGTCACTGCCGCAACTCCGCACCTTCACTGTCGTCATCCGCTTCCCTTGTTGTCATAGTCCAGAAATGCACCCGTTTTGTTGTTTGGTCGTTGTCTAGCACCTTGCCTTTGTTACCACTTCCCATGCAGCCTGCATTCTCGTTCTTCAAGTAATTCCATACCTCCCCTTGGCTGTCCCCATCACCACCTTGTTGCCACCCTACCTTCCAACCAATGCACCATCCTTTATTCCTTTATTGGCTCTTCAAAGGTCTAAACCATCACCGATCACCACTACCACCCCCAAGATCCACCTTAGTTTAACCTAGTGTTGTTATTTGTCGCAATTTAAGATTTTTGTGCGGCATATTATTATTTTCTATTTCAGTTGGTTGTTTGTAACTTCCTTTTTGAATTTCAACAATAATATTATTGTTCAATTGTTGTTTGGGTTCTCCAGTATCATTAATGGCTCATTACTGATAACAACACTAGGTTATCAGTAACCTAGTGTGGGTCATCCCAATCTCCAGTATCATTAATGGCTTATATATATATATATATATATATATATATATATATATATATATATATATATATATATATATATATATATATATATATATATAAAAAGCCCAAGGGCTGATATATTAAAGATAAGGATACAGATAGGTTTGTATGTGTGGGCCTAAACACCCAACCCACACGGACAACATACACCAAAAAATGTAAAAGATGGGTACATATAGAAATAAAAAGAAACCCAAAAAACACCAAGGCACTGAAAAAGTGTGTCATCCCAATCTAGTCTTGCCTCTGGCTCTAGTTCTCGGTAGTGATCCAGCTAGCAGATTGGTAAGGTGCTGACCATTACCCGTAGTAACCAAAATATCATCCATAAGACTCCTGAGCTCTAGTAGATCTCCACTCTTCTTCTTCCTCCTGGAAGTGTAAACCTGTCATTCCTCCTTCGAAGAATCCGCCTGATGGGGTGGAGATGAACCAGAAGGAACAGTAGTACCCACAAGAGGTTCTACAATATGAGAAGTGTGAGTTGTCGCTACACCGGTTACTTCTTGAAGAAGTGGAGTTGCGAGGTTCTCTTGATTATCAGTCTGAACACTATCATTTATAGGCAATAGTCCATCAGAATTGTTTTGTATGGAGTTTGTAGGTGTCAGCATTGCATCACTTGCAGTAATAGTAACAGCAGTGTCATGAGGGAGTCCTCGGGCGCAAAAGACACCTCCTGTCTAGTAGTATCATCCTCAGGTGGAACTAAAATGTCCACATCAGTGGGGTTAAACCCATCCTTATTCACTTGACCCTTAGATTTCAAATTAGGATGAAATTTGTAGCATTTAGCGAGGATATGACCAACATCTTACAGTGGGTACAATATAGAGGTTTGTGCTCCATGACGATTTGTTGTCAATAATCATTATGGATTTTGCCCAACCAGACTTCAGTAACATCTGGTAAAGTAATATCTCTTTCCACAAGTATTCTGGCCACCGAGGGTCTAGTTAGGTTGAAAGTGGGCAGATCTAGTTTCAAAAGATCCCCAAGGATGGCCCCAATAGAGTAGAGAACCTGATGGTGAAAAAAATGCAACTTGAGACCAGATAAACTAAATCATACCGGTACAGTGGGAGTTTCATGATTTGGGTCGAAATTATGAGACCACTTAAGTAACTTCATTGATTTGTCTTCGATATTAAGATATTTCTTCGAGAAAATTTTGGTGTAGTCTTCAGCTACTGTTAGTTGGATCAACACGTCTCTTATCCATTAGTCCAACTTTCCACTTGCCTACTAGCTTAAGATTATCAACACTCTTTCTGATAACCTCCATAGGAGGATGTCCCCACTGAAATTTTCCAATAAAAGCAAACTTGAATTTTTTCATCATGATAGAAATTTCTGTTCAGAGAAAAAGATTGCATCTTTTCCGCTTTTCTTGCTTCCCTTTTTAATAAAAGGACAATCATCTGTACCCTCACGAGATTCCTTATAACTTGAGGGGAATCCCACTGCGGACTCTACCTGAGGGTTAACCACCACATGAGCAAAGGAAACTTTGTTTGGCTCAACCAAACAAGAAGGCGCCATCAGAGCAAGGAGAGCTGTCGGAGTTAAGCTATAGCAAAGTTGTTGCGGCAAGAACAGTGAGAGGTTTCATGAGCAGAACGGAAACGCAAAGCAAATTCGAGATTCGTCGACCAGACGAACCCCGAGCGAGCGGCGTCGGGCAGACTCGTCGAGCAGAGAGAAGACTCTCGTCGAGCAAACTCACGCCAAGCAGAGAGACAGACTCGTCGAGCAGACTCGTCGAGCAAGCGCAGATGAACGTCGAGCAGCAGCGAGCCGACAAGGCGGGCGTAAGACGACAAGGCGGGCGCGAGCCGACGAGGCGGGCTCGAGCCGACGAAGCGGGCTCGAGTCGACGAAGCAGAAAGGTCGAGCGACAGAATCAATGGTGATCGCCATTCGAAACCCTAACAGAGCAGTCGTCCGCCATATCCTAAAGATTTTATATATATTAGAAAGCCCAAAAAGACTAATATATTAACTAAAAAAAAGATACAGATGCAATGTGTTGAAGGACACAAACATGGCACCCTGTTCATACTAAAACCACAAGTGGTTCCAAAACTGAAAATACAAAAAGGTACAGTAAAGACAAAAAGTAAAAATGTTGAAATACAAAGTATCAGGTGGCTAAAGAGCAACCCAATTTGGTTTTGCCTCTGCCTTTGGTTCTAGGAAAGGAGCAAGCTAATAAGTTGGTAAGATGATTGTCATTGCCAGTAGTAACCAATGTATCATCCAATATGTTCCCTTGCTGGAGTCGGCTTCCATTCTTCTACTTCCTCCTAGAATAGACCTGTCATTTTTCTTCCGAATATTGGCTCACCTGATCTTGGTCTAACGTGCGCTGGAGATGTGCAGATTGTTGAACACTAGAAGCAACAACATTTTGTACCGGCTGATTTGTTGTTGGATCAAAGGAGCACTCTTGTGTGTTTTGGCATGTAAGAGAGTGTTTTTCAATAATAGTAGATGATATAAGCACAACTGGATCTGTAGTTGTAGTATGTTGTTCTTCTTCAAGAACTGCGGTATTGGAAAGAGGATCGGAGTGCATCTTCTCAACAGGGATAATAGGTGGTTGTTCTTTAGTGATATTCAACCTTAGATGAAGATGGAAACGATAGCAAATAGTAAAACTGTGACCAAACATACTATAATGAGAACAATAAGGAGGGCGTGGTTAGATTTTAACGTTTTGCCAATACCCGTTGTGAATGGTTCCAATTCACACCTCATTTGGAGCTGGTTGAGTGATATCCCTCTCAACTAACACACAAGTCATAGAGGTCTAGTGACAACAAGCGTAGAACTATCAACCCTGAGAGGCTTACCGTAAGCAATTGCTAAGGAGTAGAGAATTTCCAAATTGAACCGATGCAATTTTAACCCCATAAATTTTATCCAAACTGGAATGATAGGGGACTCCGCCTTTGGGTCGAAACCAATAGTCCATTTCAAAATTTTCATATAACGGTTGTCGATCCTGATAACTTTCCGAGAAAAGGTGCGGGTATAATCAGTATCATGAGACAACTAAATCAGTATGCGTCGACTGTCGAGTAAACCAATATTCCAACTTCTCAATAGCTTCATAGCCTCAAAGTCTTTCAGAATGATCTCCAATTTTGGTTTACCATAAGGAAATTTCCCCACTAGAGCAAAATGCCAAGAGAACATCAGAGTACTAGTTTCAACCTCTGTGAGAATAAGAACAAACTTCTCATTTCTTTCCCCAATTTTTTTATAAAGGTGTGATCGCCACCACCTTCAATAGCATCGTGAAAAGATTGAGGAATATTGCAAGATTTACCCATACGAAAACCAGTCTCTGATTCTGAAAGAGGAGCACGAGTAGGAATCGAGAGGTCGTCGGCAAGTGCAGTAGCATAGGAATAGATAGTCATCTCTGCCAAAAAGATTATGTCGGGCAGGAAGCGAAGAGACGTCGTCTGAAAGGAAATGTGAAAACGCAGGCAGAACAATGCGACAAACGCGACCAAGCGAGCAGAGCAGCAGCTTTGTCGCCAAACCGAGACAATGCGAGGACTGCGAAGGAGGCGTCCTGGACAGACGAGGACGTCGTCTGGAAAGAAATGCGGAAACTCGGTCTGCCTCGTCGTTTGGAAGGAGCAACGAAGCGAGCACCCGTCGACGAAGACAAAACAAGGAATTGAAATGCGAGAGAGATGAGTAGCAGAAAGCTAGGGTTCGCCATGAGGCGAAACACTAGCAGAGGGGAACAACACCATGCTGCCACTGTATATTGAAAAAGCCCAAGGGCTAATATATTAAAAAGAAAAGATACAGATACGTTGTATGAGAGAACCCAAAAAAGGCAACCCGCCCACACAATACAACACACACAAATGTCCCAAAAAAGAAATGATACATGTAAACCCAAAAAACCAAAACTGTCAAATCGCAAAATAAAGTAGCTAGAGACAACCCAATTTAGTCTTGCCTCTGACTCTAGTTCTAGGAAGAGAGTCAACTAACAAATTGTTAAATTTTGTATCATTACCTGAAGTAATCGATGTATCATTCATTAAGTTCCTGAACTTGAGTATGCATCCATTATTCTTCTTCCACCTGGATGTGTAAATCTGTCATTCCTTATCCGAAGACTGACTCATTTGATTAGTGTGTTGGTCAACAGATTGTCGGGCATGTGTAAGTTGATGAGCCCCTTGCTCCTGACTAACAGTAACATCTTGCTCGTTCTGATGAGGTGGTAGAGCCGCAGTAGAGAGATTGCCAACCTTTGCAACAATGATAGGTTCTAGGGTATATGAAGTATGAATTGTCTCATCTGCACCTGATGCTTCCTGAAGATGAGGAGCTTTAAAGCTCTCTTGATTATTGGACCGAACATTGTCCTTTGTAGGTAAAGATCCTTCAGTGTTGTTTTCAAAAAGGTTTGAAGTTGTAGGTTGCCCAGCTGAACCATCTGGCAACACTTTATACATAGAAACAAAAATAATATTGCCAGGGGGGTCTTCGGTAGTGGGAGGGAGAGCTGATGGCGTTTCAACCAATGTTTCAATAGCCAGTGGATTGCACTCAGGGGTGGAGGGACAGGAGTGAGTTGGGGCAGAGGGCCAGTAACATTTTTACTCTGAGGTTTTAAATGAGGGTGCAAATGATGACATTGAGAGAGAGAGTGTCCAAACATATGACAGTGCGTGTAGTAAAGTGAGATTTGTTTGGGTTCCACCCGCTGCCAAAAACTCTAGTGCTGTGAGCCAATCGAGATCTCCCCTGGAAAAGGTAGATTCATGTCACGTCAATCAAAAACTCTGGCTTCAGAAGGCTGACTCAGATTAACTGTAGGAATATAAATTTTGAGGGATTTACTGTAAACCAAAACTAAGTGGTAAAGGAGCTCATGATTGACGAGATGGAACTTCAGATCTGGGAAGTGCAACCATACATGAATGATAGTAGGTTCATTGAGAGGGTCAAAATCAACCGACATTTTATAACTTTCATCACACGGTTATCTATTTGAACGAGTATTCTCGCAAACAAATGAGCATAGTCTTCAGCATCTGATAGTTGTATAAGAATATGCCTACTGTTCAGTTTCCCAACCTTCCATTCCCCTTTCAGCCGCATTTGTTCAAAATCTTTTCAAATTAGCTCGATTTTGGGGTTTCTATAGAGGAACTTATCAACTAAGACTAGTCGGCAGGATGAAGCTAAGGTGATCTCAGCCTCAGAGAGAAAGATTGCAGGCTTACCATTTTTATGAGATTTTTTTTTTTTTGAGAAATCCGGTGTCAATGTCCAGCGTTAAAGTATCATGGTATCGCTGTGAGAACATACACGAAATAGGTTAGTGAGCGGAGTTATTGCCGGCAAGGGCGGCAATGTAGGAACAGAGCCCCGAGGCCATCTCAACATGCAAGGACTGCACACAAGAAAACCGTGGCCAAAGTTTGCAAATGACGCAAACCACCTCGAATCAGGTGGTGAGATACTGCGTCAAGAAGAGGAAGGAAGACAACGTGTGAGAAAGGCTCTGCCAGAAACTACAAAGACGAAGTCCATGGAGTGAAGCCCTTCGTCGTCGGGCACGACGAAACCGATGGCGCGAAACTCTTCGTCGTTGGGCGCTACAAAGCAGATGGACTGAAGTCGAATGATTCAAACATAGGGAAACGCCATCGGGCGAAACCCTAGCAGAGTTGTCTGCCGACATATATATATAATATATATATATATATATATATATATATATATATATATATATATATATATATATATCCAACTAATGAAGCCCAACCATTGATTTTCCATCAACCCATGCATGCCTTCACGAAGAAGTCCGATATGCTACTGTAAAATTCTGGTAAACAGTAAATATGAAAAATAATTTGGGAATTTAATTAAAATATCAATTAATTAAATAAATTTTATACACTTGAAAATCAATATATACTACCATATATCAAAATGATCAGAATGCAAGAAAGATATTTATTAAAATAATTTTAGAAATTTCTGAGAGGTGCAAAAATGGGTATATTAAAACAAAGTTAATTTACATGATTTAACGAAAACTTGCAGTTATGGTAGCACGGTTACTTCATCTTTATCTACCATTTCTCCTTCAAAATATTATTATTATAGTTAATGGTGACAGCGTCATTCCGAATGAAAATGATATATTTGGCAATGATGAAATTAACTTATACCTCTAGAATACATTTGTTGCTAAAATTTTATAACTTCCAAAGTATTTCTTGGCGTCAAGTTTGCTTACAACAAAAATAGTGTCCCCCATTCCCAAATAAAATATGCCATAAGCTCATTCAAGTAAATTGGGAGAGCATATGATCATGAAAACTTTGAACATACTCTGTTAACCAACCCGTTATTTCCTCTCTCATTATTGTGGGAAGTGAGCATATGCAAAATGCCAAAATTAAAGAAAAAGCATTCGTATAGTCTTAAGAATTCTAAGATATATTAAGTAATCTCCTGATAAAAGACTAGTGTATCAAAAATGCAAACATTGATAAATTGAATAGTACTCTAATGTTTAATAAAAGAGATCAGTTGAAGACCAAAAGTCTACTTCTCATAATTATGTTTTACTAAGAGGAAATCTTATTCCCTAGAGATATAAAAATCAGATTTAGGTTGGCAGATCTAGTATCGAAACAAAAATACAACAGCAATAGAACCAGCAACAAAAAACATTTATCCTACTAAGTGGGGTCGGCTACATGAATTCTTTTTATCCACCGCCTCCTATTGAGAGTCATATTTTCATTTAATTCAAAAAAATTAAGATCATTTTTATACAATATGTCATGCCTTTCATAGCATAAGTCGAATCTAAAACATCTACTCTCCTAATCTGATCTCAACATATAATGTGACCAAACCATCTAAGAAGACTCTAATTTTTTCCGCCACTAGAGCTACACCAACCCTATCACGTATATATTCATTTCACATTTTGTCTCTAAGTGTGAAGCCACTCATCCACCTAATTATTCTCATCTCGGCAAAACTAAACTTAGTTTTATGCTTCTCTTTTAAAGGCCAACATTCAACGCCATAGAGCATTGTAAGTCTCACCACCATCTTATAAAATTTTCCTTTCAGTTAAACAATACTTTTCTATCACACAATAGGCATGAAACATTCCTTCACTTCAGCCAACCAACTTGAATTCTACTAATAAAATCCCCATTTATATCACCATCACTTTGAACAATGGACCCGAGATATCTATAGCGTTCATGCCTTTTAATATTTTGATCACCTATAGTTACAACTCTGTCACTAGAGCTACTACTACTAAAATTATAATTCATGCATTCAATTTTAGTTCTACTTAAACGAAGGCCTTTAAACTCCAATGTAAACCTCCATAATTCAAGTTTTTCCTGATTTTTCTCTCTAGTGTTATCCACGAGAAGGATATCATCAGTGAAAAGCATACACCAAGGTACATCCTTCTATAAATGTCAAGTAAGATCATCCATAACTAAGGCAAAAAAGATACGGAGTTAAAGCTGATCCTTGAAGCAATCCAATTGAAATAAGAAAATATTTCGTCAATCCTCCTATTTGAACATAAGTAACAGTTCTATACATATCTTTATATGACTTGAATATAAGTCGTATCAAAACATTTCTTCTCAAGAACTCTCCAAAGGATATCTTTTGGAACCTTATCGCAAGAATTTTCTAAATCAATAAAAATCATATGTAGATCGGCCTTATTCTCTCTAAAACTCTCCATCAAGCCTTACAATAAATGTCTAGCTTACATGGTAGATCTACATGACATAAATCCTGATGAGAAATCTTTGTAATACAACTTAATCTAGGTTCAATTACCCTCTCAAATAATTTTAAAAGTATGACACATCAACTTAATTTCTATATAATTTACACATTCTTGTGCATCCACTTTATTCTTAAAAATGAGGACCAAAATATTGTTCTTCCATTCTTTAGGCATCTTTTAGTTTTTAAAATAATGTTAAAGAGTTTAGTAAGCCAAAAAACTCTCAAATCTCCTAAATTTTTATGAAAAGCCCAAGGGGCCGATTCTATTGAAATAGAAAAGATACATAAAGGTTGTATGGGAGGGCCCAATAGAGGCACCCTACCCATACGATTCCACGTACAACACTACCCGAACAAAAGGATACAGATAGACTCAAAAAATTTGAAACATGCAAAAAACAAGTAGCTAGGGACAAGTCAGATTAATCATGCCTCTTCCTCTAGTTTTAGGAGCGGAGCCAGATAACAAACTTTGAAGTGTCGTGTTATTGTCATGAGTAACCAAAGTATCATCTATTAAATTTCCAAAGTTAGTGTGTGCCCCTAGCCTTCTTCTTCCGCCGAGAAGTGTAAACCTGTCATTCTTCATCTGAAGGTTGACTCATGTGATCTTCAGTCTGATTAGATATTAGAAACGAAGTAAAAGGAAAGGTAGTCGTTGCTACAACGATAGATTCCAAAGTATGTGAAGTGAGAATTGTCACCTCTGCATCTAATGTTTTCTGCATAGGAGCTGCAAGGTTTTCCTGACTTTCGGTCCGAACATTATCCCTTATAGTATGGTTAGGAGAAGCGTTCCCAGAGGCAGACATCATTTCTTGTCTTGTGGTAATTGCCTCCTCAGATTAGTTGTCATCAAGTTTGCTGGGAACCCGTTCAGGCACGTGAGGTGCACTAATAGTATGTTCCTGCTTTTGACTATTGGTTCTAAACTGTGGGTGCAATCTGAAACATTTCTCTTGCGGGTGTCCAAACATCTTGCAGTGCTTGCAATAGTGAGGCTTTTGTTTCATAATGATTTTTTGTCAATAACCTTTGTGAGCAGAGTGAAGCTAGACTTCTCTACATATGATAGTGTAATATCTCTTTCAATCAAAATTTCTTACAATAGAGAGCCTTGAGAAATAAATTGTAGGTATGTCTACCTGCAAAGGTTTTCCAGGATAGTCTCAATTGCATATAAGATAAGTAGGTCAAAGAATTGAATCTTGAGTTCAGGTAAAGATAACCAGATAGACGCAATTGAGGGTTCTTGACTGGAATCAAAATCAGGGGTCCATTTGAGCAATTTCATGTGATTTTCCTCGATTGTGATGAATTTTTTTGAGAAAATCCTCGTGTAATATTCTTTTATGTTCAGTTGTATCATAACATGTCTTCCGTCGAAAAGACCAACCTGTCAAGCCCCAACTAGTTTGAAATTTTCAAAAATATTCATGATAATCTTTATCTTAGGGCGACCTAATTGGAACTTTTTAAATAGTAAAAATTTGTATTTTCTTGCACGAGTTGAAATTTCAGCGTCAGAGAAGAATAGTGTTGGTTTGTCTGCCTTTTTCTCTACTTTTTTAATGAGGTTGAAATCTCCATGTCCTGCAACAGAATCATAGTACATCTGCGGGAACATCTCAAATCTCCTATATATTTCCACACTTCAATTAGGATATCATCAGTCCTACTGGCTTTCCACCCTTGGTATCCTTTAAGGTTTCAACTTTTTTTTACTAATGCGAAGATAAAAATGAAATGCTTATTATTATTAACGATATTAAGATCTTTAAGATCGATCATGTTTTCAGAAACTTCATTAAAAGTTTATCAAAACAACTCATCCACCTTTGTTGAATATATTTGTCTAAGAAAAACATATTTTGATTTTCATCTATAATACACTTTGTTTGAATTAAAATTTCACCTTTTTTTTCTCTTTGTTTGACTAGTTTATACATATATATTTCACCCTCTTTAGTATCTAATTTATTATAAAGATCAGTAAAAACAGAAGTGTCACAGATTGTGCATAAAATATGGTGCAGATAAAAACATTTAATTAAAATATTTGGATTTCTAGCACTCAACCTATGATTCTTAAAGTGTGATATTAAGGCGGTCATCCGTATTCCCAGCCTATTTTTTCAAAAAAATACCAAAACATCTTAAAATATATTGGCATTTCATCAAAGATGTCATTCCATCAAAAAAGATCATCACTCCTCATGCCCCTAGTGAAAAATAATCAGCATATTTCGTCTTAAGGTCTCTAAGAGCACCCAACTCTTCAATGTAACATATGGGGTTTTTATAGTTTACATGTGTCAACTTGAAAGGAAAGCTACTGCAACGAATTGGATTTATAACAATGAGGATATTTTATATTTGATTTTGATTTTGTTATGTAATATATTTCTTAAAAAAGAATATAAATTGGTATTATTTTCTTCGTGTTTTGCAAATTGTATTTGCCAGTTTATAGGCACTAATTCCATAGAGAAAATGATACCGGTGTTAACCCAAACCACAGTAGAAAAAGAAATATATTATTGTTGAAATTTAAATGTTACAACGAAGACTTTTCATAACAAGAAAAAAACAAAACAGCACAAAACACACAAATGACCCTCTAGGGTGAAAGCGAGAGGAGTGAGCGGGGCTGGAAATACGTGACGGGAAGGGCTACTACAATATTTGAGTCGTCGGGGTTTGGGAGCTATTATTGGGGGGTTACAACAGGAAAGAGAAGAGTCGGCATTGGCGTTACGGTTGTGAGAAAGGGACTCAATAGTGACTTCTGCTGAATGGAGTGGGAATATGTGACAAAAAGGCCTCTGTGATGCAAAAAGGGGTTAGTGTTTTAGGGCGGGGAGGATAGCTATTGCGGATAACGACAAGGAGGGGAAAAGTTGGCTGACAGTGAGAAGGTAAGAGGAACAAGAAAAGAAAACTATCCTTACGGGAGCGAGTTACAGTCAGAACACCCCTTTAACCCTTGGAAAAGATCAATACCTCTGATGAGTTATAGCCGAAGCATTTTCTCTCCCTTGGATACAACCGTAGACGAGAAAACAATAGTTGCCAACAAGCTTAGACAAAAACTCCGCAAAAATTGAACCATAAAACAATAAGCAACATATTTATAACAAACTAGGTAGAAGTGGGGGAAAGAGGCGTAGTTCCCGCCCAATAGCTAGCCGACTGGTCTAGCCACCCTGCTGGACCGGCACTCTGCTGAACCGATCGGTTTAGCGTGGAAGCCCCGTGTCAGAAAATATAAAAGATATTTCTTCATCTCGATAGTTTAAACAAAATCAAGAAAACTATCAGAGATCAAAGCCAACATTTAAGGATTAAATTATTTATTTGAGCCTATTTTTTGGAAGACGTTAGGGGATGGATTCATAATTTACTTGTTGCGGAACCCAAAAACTTCCACAGTGTCAAATCTAATTAATTAGAACGTGGATGATAGCAACAATATTATTCATATTGTATCAAGACAACAACACTTAAGAATAGTTGAGCATCAATGTAAAAACATATACAAGCTTGTCGATGTATATAAAGTGACTAACTAGAGCACACTTAAACAAGTTGAAACATTAAAAGCACCTATAAAAAGGAAAAAGAAAATCACATCTATTGAAACAAAGGATTAACGACTTCCATAGCATTCGTTGTATGCATCTAAATCAAAGTGTATATATATCTATAAACGCTAAGGAGCCACGAGATGCTCTTTTAATCAATATATATATATATATATATATATATATATATATATATATATATATATATATATATATATATATATATATATATATATATATATATATATATATATATATATATATCATGGTTTCGTTTTCCTTCCTGCTCGGCTCTGCTAGGATTTCGCCTGATGGCGAACCCTAGCAGCTGTTACGGCTCCGCTGCCTCTTCTCTGGCGCCGGCGTCTTCGCATTTTGCGCCTGATTTTCGTTTCGTCTCCCTGGGTCTCGTGATCTGCGACACGTCCTTCCCGTCTCGCGAGCTTTCCTTGCTCGGGAGTTCTCGGCTTTGCGGTCTCTCGTGAGTTCAACGACTCCCGCTCCTTCCCGTCTCGCGAGCAGCTCTTGCGGCTCCATCCCGTCTCGGCTCTCTGCAGCTCCTCTCCAGTGCGGCTCCCGGTGTTTCTCCTTTTCAGCTTCTTCAGTCTACGCTTCCCATCTCGGCTTTGCGTCTCCTCTGCAATGCGGCTCCCGGTGTTCCCCTTTTCAGCATCTTCGGTCGACGCCACTTTTCTGTGTTTTCTTCTTAACGCTACACCTTTATTTTAAGGATGACTTCAAACAGATTGTATGCAGCTGCCCTCACGAGTGTCCACGCCTCAGATACACCTAAATCGTGTTTTTTTCCCTAATTTGTTTGAGTAGGAGGACATCAAGATACCTAGTAGGAAGAATAGGAAGTCTGCCATTTTTTTTACAGAAGCTGAAGTTATTCAACTTGTTTTCTCCTGTCGTCTGAATTTGGTTGAGAAATTTTATATGTTCATCCCAAAATGGAGCTTATTCGCAAGGAATTTGAACTTATGCACCTTGCTGGGGAGTGAAAAATTGTACAATTAGACGTTTGACACATTCTTATTCAAATTAATAATGAAGAAAATTACACACGCTTATTTGCTAGAAGGATGATATGAATTGGTAATAAAGCAATGAAAATTCTGAAATGGTCTGTGGATTTTGACCCATAGACGGAACCGCCAATCATTCCGGTTTGAATTCTCCTTTCTGGTCTGAAATTTCATTATTTTTCTCAAAAAGTATTGTATTCTATTGCCTCAGTATCTAGTAAGCCGCTCAAGACGGACATTCCTACTTTTAATATTTCTCGTCTATCCGAAGTCAGAGTATTTGTTGAAAGAGACATTACTTATTCCGTTTCTGAGGAAATTTGATTGGGCACACAGCATTAAGGATATTGATAGAAGGTAAAGCTTGAGCATTTTCTTTCGTATTGCTCGAACTGTCATATGTTCGGCCACTTAAGTTCTCAATGCCATCATCTACATCCCCACCTCAGACAAAAAAAAAATAAAGTGCTCCGCTATAGACAGTGATTCAAATTCCTCCTGATCAGCTCCAAGTTATTGACACTATCGATCATCAAAAGGATACACCTGAAGAAGACGTCACTATTCCCGCCGGCAATATAACAATCATTCAGCCTCCACATATTGTTGTAGCTCTCCCGTCTTCGGAACCTTCTATTATGGAGGCGAGAGAGATTCTTCAGACTCCGCTTGCCCTAGAACCTATCACTGATATTACAAGTGAAAATATATCTGCTGCTTCACTACCACCTCATCAGGTCCAGAAAGATGTCAATGCTACTCAGACTCAGGGGGAACAAGATGTGCAAAGTCCTACAACTGTCTGGCCACCTTTGGACCAATACATTGATCAATTGAATCAATCCTCGGATGAAGAATGACAGTTCTACACATATATGAGGAAGGAGAAGAATGGAGACATACTTGAGATCAAAAATCTGATGGATGATACTTTGGTTACTTCGGGTAATGGTACACACCTTACCAATTTGTTAGCTGGCTCTCTTCCGAGAACTAGAGCAGAGAAAGAGCTAAAGTGAGACGTCCCTAGCACCTTTGCGCATGCTGGTGGATTTTTGGTTTTTTTATCTTTATGTATGTTGGTTTCTTTGGATTTTTGTGTGTTGTATTGTGTGAGTTGGGTCTTCTTTTTTGTCATCTCATACAACCTATCTGTACATTTTTCTCTTTCATATATATATATATATATATATATATATATATATATATATATATATATATATATATATATATATATATATATATATATATATATATATATACGGCTCTGTCTTCCTTCCCGCTCGGCTTTGCTAGGGTTTCGCCTAATGGCGAACCCTAGCAACTGTTACGGCTTCGCTGCCTCTTCTCTGGCACCGGCGCCTTCGTGTTTCGCGCCTGATTTCTGCTTCGTCTCCCTGGGTCTCGGGATCTGCGGCGCGTCCTTCCAGTCTCGCGAGTTCCCGGCTCGAGAGTTCTTGACTCTGCGGTCTCTCGCGAGTTCTGCGGCTCTTCCCGTCAAGCGAGCAGCTCTTGCGGCTCCTTCCCGTCTCGTCTCTTTGCGGCTGCTCTGCAGTGCGGCTCCAGGTGTTCTCTTTATTAGCTTCTTCAGTCTACGCTTCCCGTCTAGGTTCTGCGGCTCCCGGTGTTCTCCTTTTCAACTTCTTGGGTCGACGCCACTTTTCTGTATTTTCATCTTAACGCCACACTTTTATTTTGAGGATGACCTCAAACAGATCGTATGCAGCTGCCCTCACGGGTGCCCACGCCTCAGGTACACCTAAATCGTGTTCTTTCCCTCCTTCGTTTGAGTGGGAAGAGTACATCAAGAAACCTGGTAGGAAGAATGAGTAGTCTGTCATCTTTTTTACAGAAGCTGAAGGTATTCAACTTGCTTCCTCCTGTCGTCTGAATTTGGATGGGAAATTTATATATGGTCATCACAAAATGGAGCTTATTCGCAAGGAATTTGAATTTATGCATCTTGTTCGGAAGTGAAAATTGGACTATTAGATAATAAACATAATCTTATTCAAATTAATAATGAAGAAGATTACACACGCTTATTTGATAGAAGAAAAATCTAGATTTATAACAGAGCAATGAAGATTCTGAAATAGTCTGTGGATTTTGACCCACAAACAGAACCGTCAATCATTTCGGTTTCGATTCGTCTTCCTGGTTTGAAATTTCATTATTTTTCTCAAAAATTATTATATCCTATTATCTCAGCTTATGGTAAGTCACTCAAGACGGACATTCCTAATTTTAATCTTTCCCATCCATATGAAGCCAGAGTACTTGTTCAAAGAGACATTACTTCTTCTGCATCTGAGGAAATTTGGTTGAGCACACAACATCATGGATATTGACAGAAGGTAAAGATTTAGTCTTTTCCTTCGTATTGTTCAAACTGTCATATGTTCGGTCACTCTAATTCTCAATGTCATCATCTACATCCCTACATCAGACCAAAAAAACAAAATGAGCAGCTAGAGGCAGTGATTCAAACTCATCATGATCAGCTCCAATTTATTGACATTATTGATCATCATAAGGATGCACTTGAAGAAGTCACTATTCCCGCAGGCAATATATCAACCATTTAATCTCCACACATTGTTATAGCTCCCCCGTCTTTTGAACCTCCTATCGTGGAGGCGAATGAGATTCTTCAGACTCTGCCTGCCCTAGAACCTATCACTGATATTACAAGTGAAAATACATCTGTTGCTTCACCACCGCCTCATAAAGTCCAGAAAGATGTCAATGCTACTCAAACTCAGGGAGATCAAGATGTGCAATGTCCTACATTTGTCCGGTCATCTTTGGACCAATCCATTGATCAATTGAGTCAATTCTCGGATGAGAAATGGCAGATCTACACATCCAGGAGGAAGAAGAAGAATGGAGACATACTTGAGCTCAGAAATCTAATGGATGATATTTTGGTTACTTCGGGTAATGGTACGCACCTTACCAATTTGTTAGTTGACTCCCTTTTAAGAACTAGAGGCAGAGGAAGAACTAAAGTGGGACGTCCATAGCACCTTTGTGTTTGTTGGTCGATTTTTGGTTTTTTATCTTTATGTATTTTTGTTTCTTTGGATTTTTATGTTATATTGTGTGAGTTGGGTCATCTTTTAGGTCATCTCATACAACCTATCTGTACCTTTTCCTCTTTAATATATAGCCCTTGGGCTTTAAGAAAAAAAAATAATATATATATATATATTAAAGATGGTTGACGGCAGAGCCGCCAACCACTGCTGGCTCGCCTAACCACTTGAGTACCACCCCTATATAGCGGACAACTCACCTGGGGGGTATTCGAACCCCAATGCAGAGGGGACTTACACCGCCGAAACAGATGCTCTACCAACTGAGCTAGGAACTCGGCACTATATATATATATATATATATATATATATATATATATATATATATATATATATATATATATATATATATATATATATATATATATATATATATATATATTGAAAGCCAAAAAAGGATAATATATTAACTAGAAAGAAAGATACAGATACAATGTGATGGAGGACCCAAACATGGCACCCTGCACACAACAAAACCACAAGGGGTTCCACAACTAGAAAATACTAAAAAGTACATTAGAGACATAAAAAAAAAGCCTAAAAATGCAGAAATACAATGTCAGTAGCAACCAATGTATCATCCAATATGTTCCCGAGCTGGAGTCGACCTCCATTCTTCTTCTTCCTCCTGGAATAGATCTGTCATTCCTCTTTCGAAGATTAGCTCACTTGATTTTGGTCTAAAGTGTGCTGGGGATGTGCAGATTGTTGCTATATATATATACATATATATATATATATATATATATATAGAGAGAGAGAGAGAGGGAGAGAGAAAGAGGGAGGGAGAGAGAGAGAGGGAGATACTTTATACAAAAAGTTTAAGAGTTACTTCTTGAAAGACAATTCAGATAAAGTAATTTCACTTACATGTATAAAATCTAAAGGGCTAGATCGACTAGCTTTATCATATGCCTGCTCCATACGATTTGCAATTTGAGCATTCATACTCTTAAACAGGTCCTGGAAGAGAAGACAAGAACAAGGAAAAAAGTAGTACTAAAACCGTTTACAATACTGGACATAGACACTTGAAGTAATTCCAAGAATGTATTACCTCAAAAAGTAAGGCTACAAGCTGTCCAGAGAGTTCCAATCTTTTGTTTCCCACATAGTCCTGCCATTTTAAATAATTATAATCCAAAAGTAAATTATAGCAAATTTAAGAGACACGAGCACTGATTATTTCTTTTCGCAAGATATAACAATGTCCAATCTAACTTCAAAATAAATAGAAAATACTACCACAGCCAACATATAATCGAACAAATTATCAAAAAAATGAAATATGTATTTTGTCCAGTAATTTTTAACTGAATCAGGCAAGTAGCAGTGTGACCACGGAGTAGCAAACAGGGAAAAGGTTGAAAGCATCAAGCAACTAAATAACATTAGAAACCAGAAACTATGATTTACAATTCAATTAGATAGGAAATCACATCAATCCAGAATCTATCAAATGAACAATATATTAAAAACAGAATAATAAACAGACGCAGCATAATCTTCTTGGATTATTGTGGGCTATACTAATCTTCATTACTCATTCGAAAGCAGTAAGAAGTGTTATTTAATGAGAAAAATCAGGGCGAATTTGAGGCGGACAGCAACCTTGCACAAATTTGGCAGTTATAGCAACTAGAATTAAGGAACCATTATAGAAGATTACAAGGTACCGACAACAATCAAATAAGAATAAGGCAGCTGCACAATGCAGAAATAATGTAACTGCAGTCCAGCTGTAACACTGCATGGAGGCGGACAGTTGCCCAAGCAAATGACCCCTACAACACTGGCAATCTAACTAAATAAATAAGGGTTGGCAGAATAGCAAACAAAACTGCCAGCTTTGCACCCATCAAAACTGCTGCCATAATGACTTGCCCACAAGGTTTCCAACATCCTCCCTCAAGCCTATCAAAAACCTTGTTGACACACAGTTTTGGTGAACCTTTAAAACCGTGCTCTTGGAGAATTTTTTAGGCCATAAAAAGAATTCTTTATTTTTCATACTTGTCCTGTGATCGTATTCCTTCTAAATTCAAGTGGAAGTTTCATGTAAACTTGTTCATTGAAGACTTTTCAGAAATGAACTTGACATATAGTTAGAGAAAAGGAAAATTAAGGTAAGCAAAAATGAAAAGTATAATAGTATCCGGGTCAACTCCATAGATTTTAGTGAATTATTTTGCAAAAAATCATGCCAAGTAACTTTCAATAGATCCATCAAATAGGTATTTAAGTATGAACGCCGATGCAACCATAGGGTTCCTAAGCATTTGTCAAAGTCCCAAGAGCCTCCATTTTATCCTCTAGATTCACTTTGTTTTTCTGAGAGATTCTTCTATGGTCTTTGAACATTCAACTTCTTCTAGATTGGAGAACCGATACCAAATAAACATGGATTGGCAGAAACAACTAGCCCACCTGCTAGCTTTGCATCCAAAAAATTGCTACCATACGAGCTTGCCAATAAGATCTCAAAGAAAAAATCAGTAGAAAATAATAAAAAAATTCAAAAAAAAAAAAAGGTTGTTCATAAGATTTTAATAAATTTTAGTAAGAATTTGACAAAGTACAACAAAAATCAATGTTGTAAGTCGAGAAGGAAACGTGTTTATCAAGCATGTCCTAAAGGTATTGTGATGTGTATCTAGAAACAGTTTTCCGAGAAATGTGACTACCAAATTTCATAACCTTGGAGTTCTTACAGCATCAAATACTTTCCATTGTTACACCATACCCTCCTAGCATAAAAAAAGTTTATCAGTGTTAGAAGATAAAAGAGATTCAACAGTAGGGTCAAGAAATAACTTATATTTCAAGGACACAACTGACATTTGCAAAAAATGAAGCAATGTGATGGAGCTATGATGGAACAGTGCCAGGTATTCAAAGTCATAAAATGACAGTTCCTGATCCAAGTGAGGTTAAATTAATGATAAATACAGTGTTCCAATATGTTTTTTCATATCATTGATAAGCACAATGAGGTAATTTTGTTTATGTATTCACAAAAGATATACTCCATAAGAGTTGTTGCTGAAGCAGATGATATACCTACAAATTAGGAATATACCTAATATAGAAAATATTTGAAGTTAAATCTCCTCTAATTAGGTTAGCAAATATATAAGCTTCCTAATATGCAAGCTACCAAACATTTAGCCTTTTCCAAAATACACCCCCTCAAGTTGAAGCATAGATATTTATTATTGTTCAACTTGTTACAAATATAAGTTACGCTCGCTCTATTATGGGCCTTTTGTGAAGATGTTTATTGGTTGTTCCCCGGTCCTTAAATGAGCTATCAAAATAGTATTCTATTAAATCTTTTCACAAACAAAATGACAATTAAACTCAATGTGCTTCATTCGTTCATAAAAGATAGCGTTTGAAGAAATATGAATTGCAACTTGGTTATCATACCACAATTTTATTAGAATGGACATCATAAAACCCATTTAGTCGGGAACTGGAAGAGCCACATCAATTCACTCAAAGCTTGTGTCATTGCCCGATAATCGAATTCTGCATTGGATCCTGACAGTATATTTTGTTTCCTATTCTTCCATGAGACCAAATTACCACAAAAAAAAACACAATATCCAATAAAGTATCTTTGATCAATATTGGAGCTTGCCTAATCAACATCAGAGAATAATTCAATATTTTTATGTCCATGATCCTTATATAGAATCGTTTTTTTACAATAAGCTTCATTGAGTTAACATAGTATCTATTCTGGAGCTAACCAGTGATGGACTCTGGGGAAAGAAATGAACTGACTTATAGTACTAACTGAAAATGCAATGTCAAGACAAGTCACTGTATGGTAGTTTAATTTCCCAACTAACTTTCCATATCGTTCAAGAACATCAAAAAGCTCTCCATCCCTAGTAAGTTGTTGATTATGAACTATCGAAGTACTGCATGATTTGGCCTCTACTTTCCCTGTTTCGGCTAAGAAATCCAAAACATATTTTTGTTGAGATAGAATGATACCCGTCCTACTCTTTGATGCCTCAATCCCCAAGAAGTACTTCCAACAACGCAAATCTTTAGTGTTGAACAAATTTTAAAGAAATAATTTCAATGATAAGATTCTGTGGACATCACTTCTAGTAATAATGTCCTCGATATAAACCACCAATAGAATGATTTCTGAGGCTGATTATTTATAGAATACAGTGCACTCACTTTTACTTTTCTGCATTCCAACCCTTCTGCTGCTTAGCTAAGTTTTCCACACTATGCTTGAGAGCTTTGCTTCAATGCATATAGGGACTTCCAAAGATGAAATTACTTTTATAGACTCCTTAATATCATAGTTAACTTAAAAGACAACAGAATGTGAGTAATATTGCTGAAATTTTAAAGGATTCACAACAAAGGTTCTTAAAACAGAAATAAAAAGCACAAACGAGCCCCTAGGATGAGGACGAGAAGTCGTTCACCTTGTTGGACAACTGGTGGAAGTTGGATTAGGAGGTCGTGCAACAGTTAAAGTGTCAGAAGGGGTGGCAGCATTAGTTTGAAGGTGCAAGAAAAACTGCAGCGGCGGATGGGGGTGTCGAATGGAAGGAAGCAGTTTGAGGTTTAGGTGGGGTTGGCAACAACAAGGGGGAGTGCAGGAAGGTCTGGAATTCAGGATCGAGCATATTTTGTGATAGGAAAGCACTGCTTAAACTTAAAGAAAATGTTGATAAGATGATGGTGAGACCCGCAATGTTTTATGGTGCAGAATGTTGGCCTGTAAAAGAGAAGCTTAAATTAAATGTTGTTCAGATGAGAATGCTCCAGTGGATGATTGGCTTTTCGCTTAGAGATAAAATGTGAAATGAAAATATCCGTGAAAAGGGTTGAAATAGCTCCAGTGGCAGACAAGATTTGAAAGTCTCGCCTTAGATGATTCGGTCACATTAAACATCAGTCATTTGATGACCAAGTTAGGAGAGTAGATGTTAAAATTTGCTTATGTTAAGAACGGTAGAGGCAGACCTTAAAAAACTTGGGCAAGTCATATAAAAAATGATCTTAATTTATTAAAATTAAATGAAAATACGAAAATCAATAAGATACTTAGTTGAATAAAGGCTTAATTTTTTTTGTAAATATTAGAGAAAATTATTAATTATTTTAAAATTTAAATGTAAGTATTGCAAATTATTGAAATTAGTTGTCCACAATAATATCAATTGAACATTACTAACAGTGTATATATTATGAAATCTTAATCAAATAATAATTTATTTAAAATATAAGTATAAGAGAAGACCTTGACTGAATGGTAACACAATGATTATTTTGTAAATGCTTTCATAGTGAAGATTGATTTTAATTATATTTAATTTGATTTAATGAATGATTAAAAGTGAAAGAACTCCTTATATGTATAATTACCTAAGATTGTCATATGAAATTAGAATTAAGGGTAACATTATCAATTAATGATTTGTACCGAATAATTGAATTTTATGTAATTCTAACAAATGTAATAACTAGTAGAATTAGAACTTTAGTGTGGACAAATCAGGATAAAAAAGTAATAAGTTCTAATTAATCTAAGTGTAAAATATTATTTAATTTTTATAAATTTTCTAAATATAAATATCTTGAAGGTCACATTCTCAATTTAAATTGATTATAAAGAACAAACTATGTTAGTACCGCTTAGAATGAAAGGAAAATTTTATAAGATGGTGGTGAGACCTGCAATGCTCTATGACGCTGAATGTTGGCCTTTAAAAGAAAGGCATAATACCATGTTAAGTGTTGCTGAGATGAGAATGATTAGGTGGATGAGTGGCTTTACACTTATAGACAAAATGAGAAATGAATATATCCGTGATAGGGCTGGTGTTGCTCCAATGACTGACAAAATTAAAGAGAGTCATCTTAGATGGTTTGGTCACATTAAACGTCGACCATCTGATGATCTGATTAGGAGAATAGATGTTTTAGATTCGACTTATGTTAAGAAAGGTAGAGGCATACCTAGGAAGACGTGGGCCTATTGTATAAAAAATATATTAATTTATTAGGACTAAATGAAAATAAGACACTTAATAGGACGCAATGGAGAAAAATGATTCATGTAGCCGACCCCACGTAGTGGGATTAAGGCTTTGTTGTTCTTGTTGTTGTAAAGAACAAACTATCATTAAATAAGTCAAAATAAGAATAATAATCATAATTATCTTAAAAGATATTGTAAGATAAGTTTAGGAGAAATTTAAATGCATTTTTCTCTATCTCATATATAAATTGGTAATGATTTATATGATTGATTATTTGAGGAAGCAAGGAAAATTCTTAAAGAGAAGTATTTGCACAATTAATGTGGGTAATTATATTTCTAAATTTTAGTATTATTTCATAAATCTTATGCATTTAATTAATATGTTTTCAATTCAAGTTCCTATTCATGCCTTCTGATGATTCTCTTTTTCTTATTGTTGATCTATCATGTTGTAAGAATGAAACATGCAATGCATATACAATAGTTTCTTTCAAAAAAATATCTTAGTGTAATATAGAATCAAAATGTTTGTTATAACAAACGAAAATGAAAAGACTTTAATAGATGACTTACATGTACATGTTGAAACACATAATTCACTCCTTTATTCTACCTGAAGATGCCAATATATCTACGTGCGTAGATGTCTTCCATCTCAAACAATCATGAAATTAAGATTATAGACCGCCATGAAAATGAGGAGTATCGACTAGGAGTAAACAGGTGTATTTCTATCCCAAATAGTAGTAGGCATATTCTATTTTCCAATGTGTCAATAGATATGTATCGGCCAAGGAAACAAGAGAGTTAAATCTATGAGTATATAGGATAAATTTTAACCTGATATGCATTTGAGAAAGAACCAGGCAAACAACAAAACACAAGTTTTATGATCAACTTGGCTATCTTTGATGGGGAGATCATAACATCAGCATCACCCATTTCAGCTTGCCACTGCTCTGCTTGTCAAACAAAGATGCAAGTTTAGCAGTCAGAAATTTAGTTGGAACCATGCTTTATATGGGCTTTAAAATAACAAACTAGGACCTTACAAAGTTTCAATTTTTTACCTATAAAATTATTTTTTAAAAAATAACAAGTCAAGGATATGTAATATAAATTGAACATTAGCCTTATGGTTCATATTTGAGCTCTAAACAATACAACAATAACAATAACAAAGCCTTAATCCCACTAAGTGGGGTCGGCTACATGAATCCTGTTTCTCCACTGAGTCCTATTTAGGGTCATATTTTCATTTAGTTCAAATAATTTAAGATCGTTTTTTATACAATAAGCCCAAATCTTCCTAGGTCTACCCATGCCTTTCTTAACATAAATTGAATCTAAAACATCTACTCTCCTAATCGGATCATCAGATGTTAGACGCTTAATGTGACCAAACCATCTAAAACGACTTTCTCTAATTTTGTCCGTCGCAGGAGCTACACCAACCCTATCACGGAGATATTCATTTCGCATTTTGTCTCTAAGTGTAAAGCCACTCATCCACCTAACCATTTTCATCTCAGCAACACTTAACTTATTATCATGCTTCTCTTTTAAAGGCCAATATTCAACGCCATAGAGCATTGCAGGTCTCACCACCGCTTTATAAAATTTTCCTTTCAGTCTAAGCGGTATTTTTCTATCACATAAAAGGCCCGAAGCATTCCTCCACTTCAACCAACCAACTTAAATTCTACTATTACATCTCCATCTATATCACCATCACTTTAAACAACATACCCAAGATATCTAAATCGTTCACACCTTTTAATAATTTGATCACCCAAAGTTACGCTTCTGACACTAGAGCTACTACTACTAAAATTACATTCTATGTATTCTGTTATAGTTCTACTCAAAAGAAGGCCTTTAGACTCCAATGCAGACCTCCATAATTCAAGTTTTTTCTGGGCTTTTTCTCTCATCCTGTCCACGAGAAGGATATCATCGGCAAAAAGCATCTGAGTTCTAAACAACAAGGTCACAAATTTAATCCCTACTACTCGCACAATTGCTCCCTTTTTAATCTTGCATGGCATTTGGTTCTAGTAACAAAGGCTTATCCCATTCGATAACTTTTTATAAAATAAAAGATAGATCCTATGCCCTGTTTATAAAATAAACGTAAGAGGTTTTGTCCTTTTAAAAAAAGTCAAGGATGTGCCACTTCAATATCTCAAAGTCTACATACATTATAGTTAAAAAAAAAAAAAAATCCCAGCTAGTTGTACGGTAAGTTTCTAATTTGATGAAATGCAGGAAATTTTGAGAATAGCATAAGAGAGAAAACTTGACAAATTAACAACCTCCGCATTATGTTGATTACCTTATCATCAAAAGTGTCGACATTTAGGACTGCATCCATCATCCTCCTCAACATCACAGCAGTATAGATCCATTTTGGCCGAAAATTCCCATCTTTAACCTGCAAAATATGGATAAGTCTATACAAATAACAACTACTTCAAAATCATAATGAAGGGGAAAAAAAGAGAGGAGAAAGACAACTAAAAAACTTACAGGTACATGCGCAAGAAACACATTGATAAGAATTTTCCTCACTTGATCATCCTTCAACATACAAAAATAGAAAACCATCCAAGAATTAAAATCTTTACAAAAGAATAAAAATACCAACAAGCAAAAATCAAATTAATATGACATGCAGTCCTATACTGGTAAGATTACAGGGAGGTACTTTCGTTAGTATCATCATACCTTATTTATTCCAGATCTTAGTGAACCGAAATTTGCCAACTGCAAATGCAAAGTGAACCAAACAAATGGAAATAATGTTACCTCACATAATTAATATCTAAAAGTTAACAAGCACACAATGAAGTACATACATTATAAACAATTGCACAGCCTCATTATACAAACTAAACTTGAAACAATCTTGATTACCAGTCCCAAAATTCTGATTGATTAGCAATCTCCATTGAATAATAAGAAAAGTGGGGAATGAAAAGACATTGAAAAAACTTCCGTAAATGAAAGAAAATTCATGATAATGAGATCTAAAATACAGGAGAAATGTGAAGAAAACCTAAAGGTTGTGGAGTCAAGTCAATCAACCAGCATTGAATATAAATATGGAACTTAGTAATGTAAATATATAAAATCTAATGATTTGGGATCATGGAAGAACTGTGGGCAAGCATAGGATAGTACCGAGAGAGTTGATATTATGATATTAGAGAGAAGGAAAGTGAGCATGATCACTTTGCACTATAAATTTTCCCAAAAAAAATGAGGAGCATGACCAATGCTTTAGGGTGAATGCTCTAACAAATATCGTACCCTAAAGACTCAACCATGGCCCAAACCAGAATAACAATCAACAGGACCTAACATATTTAGTTATAATCATGGGAGTAAGCGCATCAAAAAATGTGCCTTAAAATTTAAGATGAACCCGCCAAAACAAGCACTCATTTCTCATTCTTCCATTAGCATAAATTTGCAACAAGTTCTCTATTACATTAAATGTAGGACTACCAAGTGATACAAATGCTCCCAAAGCCAGAAAAAATGGAAAAAAACTTAGCCAAGGTTTTATAGCCACAGTACCAACAATTAAAATACTCATAGGAATCAAAAGCATGACTCTAAACTCAAGTTAAGCCAACACAATGTCCTTACCACCTAGCACTACAAACTCTCAGAAAATGATAAGTGCACAACCAAGGCTTTAAAACCAGCAGTAGTGCTAGGGCACCTAGAAGGTACTTTGGAAGTGGATTTAGAGGTGAGGTAGTTGTGGAATAACGAAAGAACAAATATTCGAGGTCAGCGGGGTTTAGAAGGAGAAATGCATCATTTAGTAGCTACCCCACTGCAAACAGCAAAGGGAACTCCAAATCAGTGACTTTCAAGGGGCAAGGAAGTTCCACCACCAATTCCTAAGAAAGAAAAGGATACCCCACTGCAAACAGCAAAGGAAACTCCAAATCAGTCACTTTTCTCTCCTTGGACTTAGTATCTTCCTGTTCAAGAATGTTAATCTTGTTGAGCTCAGCTTGAATCACTAATAGCTTTTCCTCATAGGCTAAGAAATTGAGACACCTCTTTTGCGTCGTGTCACTATCCATTTCTTCCATTGTTTCCTACTCGGTGCAAGAAATCACCCTCCTGTTTGGGCAATCAAATGTCACATGGTCAAATCATGACATTTGAAGTAATTACTGACGATGCTGGTTTTGAAAGTACAGACAACATTCACCTTTTCTCCACTCAGTACGGGCTTCTCCTTTTGCTGGGTCGGCTTAGGCATTCCACTGGGTGTACCCTTGTTGTTTGATCAGATGGTTGAATTCTGTTTGAAGAGTGGTATAGACCTGATGTTGCAATTTTCCCTCTTTGCCCTCAGTGCTAGGGTATGGACATCTTATAATGTCCAATAAGTTGCAACGGTACCATGTTGTTAATGAATTATCTCAATCTCCCATACATCGAGTTATGGTGCTCTCCTCGGCTTCACTAGCTCACAATTCAACATAAATTACTCGAACTCAACTATGTACTCCTCTATTTAGAGATCATACAGTTGCAAGTGATGAACTCTTAGAAACATGTCCCGTCAGTAATATAAGGGAAGGTGTTTACGCCGCATCTCCCTTTTCATCTTAGACCGGGTTGTGATTTTGTTTTTCCGCACTTGTTGACATAGCAATTTTAAGATTTTCTACATGGAGATGCACTCTTTTTATAACTTGATGATGACTAGCTCTACAATTATGTCTGGTGGAACGTCCTTGTACCCAAATACGTGTGCATATATATATATATATCTATATATACATACATATATAT
>NEWO01000738.1:179018-315074 GCA_003013225.1 Phalaenopsis aphrodite
TATATATATACATACATATATATATATATATATATAATACGATGGTGTTGACTCTCTTCCTCTCCGATGTCGAGAACGGCAAACTCGCCTTTTCCTCTCGCCTTCACCTGGTAGGAAAATTCCTGTATGGGTATCCTAAAATGGAGTTCCTTCAAAAAAATTTTGAACTAACGAAGCTTGTCGGAGATTGGAAGATAGGACCTTTGGATGAAATGCACATTTTAATTCAGTTGTCTAATAAAGAGGATTATACGCGTCTGTTTGGTAGACATTTGGTGTGGTTTGAGGATTGTGGAATGAAAGTTTTGAAATGGACAGCTAATTTTGATCCTAAAGCTGAGGCTCTGATTATCCCTATTTGGCTTCAGTTCCCAGGTTTGAAAGTCCATCTTTTGAACCATGAAATTCTATTCTCCTTGGTTGCTATGTTCGGAAGACCACTTAAACTAGATGCTCCTACCTATAATCTCACAAGACCGGCTATGGCTAGAGTTTTAATCGAACGGGATGTTACCTTACCCCCACCTGATGAGGTTTGGATTGATTTGGCTCACAATGGATACTGGCAGGAGGTTTTATTAGAACAACACCCCTCTTACTGTACTCATTGTCGAATGTTTGGCCATGGTCAGGATCAACGCTTCAGGTTACATCCTGAATAGAGGAAAGGGGGAAGTATGAAATAGTCACACGTTGAGCAGGTGACTATGCTCCCCGTGGAAAATGATATGGTTACTCCAGCATATGCTATGGTCGTCGTCTCCCACCAAATTGTTATCCCTTCGGCCAAGATTGAGGGACAGCCGGTTGGGTGAGATGAGCAGCTGATACCTGCTTCGTACCCGCCTTCTATTCCGAACACAAAGAGGGCTCAACTCTCTTCGGCCTCTCTCCCTGATGCTTTGAATACTGATAATAATCGATATCATCTTCTCTCTAATGTTATTTCCCGGGCTGGGCGAACTAAGCAGGTGATACATGTTTTGTTCCCTCCTATCATTTCTAATTTTGAGGGGGCTCGTCCTTCTTCAGCCCCTCTCCCTGACGCTTTGAATATTGATAATAATTCTCTATATTCTCATCATTTTGATGTCCTCTCTGATACTCCTTTGGAGGATATTTCTAAAATATTAAGGGATGAATGACATGTTCAAAAGTATCGTCGGAGGAAGTATAGAGGCCAAAAGGAGGTGCAAAAACATAATAGTATGAATACTTTGTTGGATATAAATCACTACTTTTCAGATGGAGAAAATGAACAGACCCGATCTAGATCTTTTAGGAAGGGTCATTTGTCTACTCATGTTTAATGTCCCAATTTGGAATATCAGGGGAGCTGCGGATTCTCACTCCCTTGGTAGACTCAAGTCAATGACAATGATTCATAAGGTTGGTACTTTTGCTATATTGGAAACATTGGTCTACTCTCCGGATGATCACATTTTGGGTAAATTCAAAAATTTTTCTTTCTTTGCTAATTGCTCTAACAATATTTGGTTGTTTTGGTGGAAGCATATCACAGTTGATGTCCTTATTGATGATAGACAGTTTGTGCACACTTTCTTCTCAATGGATGTTTTCCCTGGATGTCTCACTTTTCATTACGTCGGGACTACCAATGCTGCTAGATATAATCTCTGACACAAACTATCTGATATGGGTGTCTTAATCAATCAGAATTAGATGGTTGGAGGGCATTTCAATATAGTGATGCATGAATATGAAAAATTAGGTGGTCGGAGAATCGACACCATTTTAACTGATAAATTCAATGAAGCTTTGGATCTGACTGGCATTTTTGAATTTAGGTTTTGTTAGTTCTAAGTTTACTAGGAAAAGGGGCAAGCTTTTGAACGCCTCGATAGGTGTTTTGCTAATCAGTTGTGGATTTCCTCTAATCGTTTTTCGCAAGTTCAACATCTTTGCAGATCTGGGTCTAATCACAATCCCCTTCTTTTATCCTTTGATTATTTCAAAAAGGTTTCCACCTACTACTTTTGTTATTTAAACGTCTGGGCTAGACATGATGATTTTTTTAGCGTCATTGCTACTAATTGGAGATGTGGGGAGGGGCAATACTTGGTTCACTCTTTGGAAGCTACATAAAAAGGTGGCTTCTGCTCTAAGGTATTGGAACTAAGATGTCTTTGGTGATGTTCACGCTAGAGTTAAGAGGGCTAAACAGAGGGTAAGTCTCCTACAGGCTCTTGATGAATCTTCTGATGATATTATCCATGATTTGTAAGAGGCTAATAAAGAATTACTGGAGGACTCCCTTTAGGAGGAGGAATTGTTGTAGCAAAAAGCTGGGGAAACCCACTTCTCTGAAGGTGATAGAAACACCAAATACTTCCATGCTTGCATCAAACAAAGACGAGCCAATAACACCATTGTGAGGATTAAAAATGATGAGGGGAGCTGGATCACTAGGATGAGGAGATTGGGGAGAGCGTTGTTATTTATTTTTCTAAGCTTTTTGAGTTTCATGAGACTTTGGGCTCTATTGATGCTTCTTTATTTGATGATGTACGTCATCACATAGTGGATCTCGATCTCTGTGGTACTCCCTCGGATGAGGAAATTTATTCTACTCTTTTGGACATTAATTACAACAAAGCCCCTGTGCTGATGGCTTCACCTCTCATTTCTATATTAAATGTCGGAGAATAGTTAAGGATAAGGTGGTGGAAGCTATCCAGAGTTTCTTTAAGGGGAAGACCCCAGGAAATTATTTCCCTGCCGCTATTATTGTTCTTATTCTCAAAAACAATCAAAAAAACACTTGGGACCATTTTAGACCTATTTCTCTGACTTATGTTATATATAAGATGATTAATAAAATTTTGGTTAGACGTATTCAACCTTATCTCCACAAATTAATTTTCTTGAATCAATTTGTCTTTATTCAAGGGTGAGGGATCAAGAATAATATTATGCTTGCGCAGGAACTCATCCTGGATATTGATAAAAAATGTAGAGGGGGAAACATGGCCACTAAATTGGACATTCGCAAGGCTTATGATTCTGTTAGTTGGGGTTTTTCTCAGGAATTTTGCAAAATTATTCTCATGGTTTCATTGCAATAAATATAGCATACTCATCAATGGTCAATCTTGGGGCTTCTTAGTGCGGGTCGTGGGATAAAGCAGAGTGATTTTTTATCCTCTACTATTTTCATTTTAATATTTGATTATATTTCTCATCTTTTAAATAATTTTTTCAGAAGAAACCCCACTTTGCAATACGCTCATAAATTCAATACGTTAGTTACACATTTAGTGTATGCCGATGACATGACTTTGTTCTCTAATGCTAGCAAAAAAGCGTTAAGGGATATTTACAGTTTAATGGTTGACTTCCAATCTATCTCTGGTCTCCTATTCAATGTCAATAAATGCAACTTATGCATGGGAAACATGGTCAATCGTTCTAATGCGTGTTGGATTGTCAATTTTACTAGTTTCTCTCTTTCTTCCCTTCCACTTAAATATCTGGGGGTCTTTTTACTTAAAGGCGGGAAGGAGAGAATTCAGTTTGATGAGGTGGTGGAAAAGGTGCGGAAGATAATCTTGGATTGGAAAAATAATTTCTTTTCTTTTGGGGGTAGAATTACGTTACTCAAGAGTATCTTACATTCTCTTCCTTTATATACTCTTCAAGTTTTCCAACTCGAGAAAAGCACTCTTTTGAGCCTCGAAAGATGTTTCAATTAGTTTTTATGGGTGGGAAATCATTCAGGTAAAAGATGGATGCCTTGGAAAAATATTTGCAAACCTCTCTATGCTGGTGGTTTGGGTTTCAAATCTCTGCACTATATTGTTGATATTAATGTTTTTAAACAATAGTTTAATTTCCGGAAAGATGATTCCATGTGGGCTAATTTCATGCATAAGAAATATTGCCACTCCGCTCATCCTGCTTTGATCAATTGGCGATTGGGGGATTCCACGATGTGGAAGAGAATGTTGCATATTAGAGATTGGGCAAAAGATATCATTTACTGGGAGATGGGGAGTGGAAACATTTCCTTTTGGCATGACTGTTGGTCTCATGTAATGCTTGATATGAGGGATAAAAGGCTTTCAAGTCTTATGGTTTCTGACACTTGGGAGGATGGTCATTGGAATTTTCCTCTTCTCCTTAGCCTTCTGGGGTTCGAGGGAGCTACTTTCATTTCCACCATTTCTATTGAGTCTCATTTGCAAGATAATCCTACTTTGAAGCTTCCCATGTCTTGCTCCACTACCAAATCCTTGTATTCCGCCTTACATAATTTTCACAAGCTCCCTTGGTGAGAGGGTGTGTGAAGTTGGGCATTAACTCTCTCTATGTCTTTTCTGGCTTGGCGGATTTTACACTGTTATTCCATGTGATAATATGCTGTTGTTTATGTAACTCGTCGAATGAGACTGTTGAGCATATTTTCTTTTCTTGTCCCTTTTCACTTTTTATTTGGAGGAAGATTGGCTTGTGGTTTGGCACTACTATGAATCCAGAGCGGAATCTTTTGCATACCACTACAATTTGCAATCCGGATCGAAAGTAGAAAACATTTTTGTAAGTTTACCCTTACATTATATGTTGGTTTATTCGGATGGCTCGAAATGATATTATACATGAGGGTAAAGTCATTCAGAATACGATGGTCTTTACTAATATTATTTTCTATATTAATAAGTTGTGGAGGACGGGTAATGCTAAACAAAGCTTCTTTTCGTGCATTAATTATTTTCTTTCTATGGGGACTGCAGTTATGGTTGAGAGGAGGTTTCCTCATTTCTTGGTTTTGGTGAGATGGCGGCTACCTCCCAGGGGATGGGTAAAGTTTAACACCGATGGGAGTTGGAAATCTAACAGTGCGGGTGGTGGGGGAATTACCAGGAATTTTGCAGGGAATTGTATCCTTTTCTTTTCCTCTCCCTCTTACGTTGATACTCCTATTGACGCGGAGGCTCGGGTTATCTTGATGGCTGTCATGATAGCTCACTCTCTTAGCTGGCATTTTATAATCCTTGAATGTGATAATCGCATTTTGGTTGACATTATTGCAAATGGTGTCGAGGCCCCTTGGGATATTCTCTATTATATTAAGAGAATTAAAGGCTTAATCTCTAATATGAGTGTTATATAGAATTTCAATTATCGTGAGGGGAATCAACCCGCAAATTGGCTTGTTAATTTAGCTAGCGCCGCTAATAACTGTTGGGTGGGATCTGTCTCCCCCCCCCCTGAATAATTTACTGGTTGGTGATAAGATTGATGCTCCATATGTTCGTCGGGAAGTTTCCTCTTAGCTTGTTAATTATGTTTGGTGGTATGGTTTGGCGGTACGGTTTGGCCCTGGATTTGCTTATCATTTGGGCTATCCTTATTTTTCTATCTCTCTCATGTTGGATTGGCTTTCTGCTGTTTGAGGGACTGTGGTTGCCGCTCGTCTGATATTTATAGCAGCACCTGCTTTTAGTTTTGTGGTGCCTTGTTTGGGTGCCAGCTCTTGCACCTGAGTTTACTGGTTTTCTTGCCTTCATTGACTCACTCTCTACTATCACGGGTACTCTTTCTTTCCTTTGTCTTCATTTCTGCAGGTTTCTTTTGTGGAATTTAGATGCTTGTGATGTTGATGCCGCCTCAACAAACCCATCGTAGCTCTGGAGCTCTTCTAGGTCTTTTCTGTTCTTTCTTAATTTTTTGGTGTACATCTTTTGTAGGGTATACGATTATTTTGGTAAACTGAATTTAATGTTTTCTTGGGTACACTTTTTCCTTTTTATCTTTTTGGTGTGGAGTTGTAACATGGATATAAGAACCCCTAGGAATTTTTATTTTATTTTTAGACGGGAATCCTCATTCCCTCCCTCATTTTGTACTTTTAACTTATATTAACACGTAGGGAGCCACAAGTTGTTCTTTCCCCAATATATATATATATATATATATATATATAGATATAAAGCCTAAAAAGGCTAATATATTAACTAGAAAAAAAGAAATAGATACAATGTGTTGAAGTGCTTAAACATGGCACCATGTCCACACCAAAACCACAAGTGGTTCTAAAACTAGAAAAAACAGAAAAGTACAGTACTAACATAAAGAAAAAGCCTAAAAATGTGGAAATACAAAGTATCATGTGGCTAGAGAGCAACTCAATTTGGTTTTGCCTCTGCCTCTGTCTCTGGTTCTAGGGAAGGAGCAAGCTAATAAGTTGGTAAGATGATTGTCATTGCCAATAATAACCAATGTATCATCCAATATGTTTCCTAGCTGGTGTCGGCCTCCATTCTTCTTCTTCCTCCTAGAATAGACCTGTCATTCCTCTTCCGAAGATTGGCTCACCTGATCTTGGTCTAAAGTGTGTTGGAGATGTGCAGATCGTTGAACATTAGAAGCAACGGCATGTTGTACCTGCTGATCAGCTATTGGATCAAAAGAGCACTCTTGTGTGCCTTGATATGTAAAAGAGTGTTCTTCAATAATAGTGGGTTGTATAAGCACAAGATTCTGTCGAACAGAAAGTGAGGAGACGTCTGAAAGAAAATGCGAAAACGCGGGCAGAGCAGTGCAACAAACGTGACCAAACGAAGAGCAACAGCTCTGTCACCAGACTGAGACGATGCAAGGGCTGCGAAGGAGGCGTCCTGGATAGTCGAGGACGTCGTCTGAAAGAAATGTGAAAACTCGACCTGCCTCGTCGTCTGGAAGGATGAGAAGTCGCGAGCCTGCCGCAAGAAACACGCGAACGTGAAGCACAACAACAACGCGACGACGCGAGCACTGAAGTTGACGAAGACGAAGTACGGAACTAGAAAAGCGAGAGAGAACTGTGTAGCGGATGGAATATTCTTGTAGCAGAAGGTTAGGGTTCGCCATGAGGCAAAACCCTAGCAGAGGGGAACGACACCATGCTGGTATATATATATATATATATATATATATATATATATATATATATATATATATATATATATATATATATATATATATATATATATATATATATATTAGAAAGCCCAAAGGCTAATATATTAAATAGGATGAAGTATACAGATAGCTTGTGGGAGGGCCCAAACGATAACCATAATGTTTCCAATATATATATATATATATATATATATGAGAAACCTAAAGAAAAAAAGCCGAAAAGTGTCAAAATAAATAGTATCTTGTGGCTAGAGAGCGACCCAATTTTGTTGTCTCTGCATCTAATTCTAGGGAAGGTGACAGCTAATAAATTGGTAAGATGAATGTCATTGTCAGTAGTAATCAATGTACCATCCAATAAGTTCTCGAGCTCGAGTCTACCTCCATTCTTCTTCTTCCTCCTAGAATAGACATGTCATTCCTCATCCGAAAATTGGCTCACCTGATCAGTGGATTGGTCAAAAGTGTGTCGGACATGTGTAAGTTGTTGAACAGTATAAACGACTATTTGTTGTACCAACTGATCTTTTATTGGATCAAAGGAGCACTCCCCTGTGTCTTGGCATGTTATTGAGTCTTCTTCAATAACAATGGGTGGTCTAAGCACATCAGGATCTATACCAGTAATATGATGTTCATCAGGAACTGCGGTGTTGGAAAGAGGATCGGGTTGCACCTTCTTAGCAGAGATGGTAGGTGGCTGATCTTTGGCGATATCTGATCTTATATGAGGATGCAAGCGATAGCAAATAGAAGAGTTGTAGTCAAACATACTACAATGAGAGCAATAAGGAGGGTGAGGTTCTATTTCGACCTTTTGTCAATACCCATTGTGAGTGGTACTAATCCAAATCTCATCCGGAGTTGGTTGAGTGATCTCTCTCTCAACTAACACAAGCCACTAAGAGTCTTGTGACAGCAAGCGTGAGACTATCAACATTAAGAGGCTTACCGTAAGCAGTTGCTAGAGAATTTTCAAGTTGAACAGATGTAATTTTAACCCCGAAAATTTTATCCAAACAGGAATAATAGGAGACTCCGTTTTTGGATCAAAATCAACAGTCCAGTTCAGAATTTTCATAAAACGATTGTCGATCTTGATAACTTCTCGAGAAAGAATGCGAGTGTAATCGACATCAGGAGATAACTGAATAAGTATATGTCGACTGTAAAGTAAACCAATTTTTCAACTGCCCAGCAGCTTCATAGCATCAAAATCTTTCGGAATGATCTCAAGTTTTGGGTGACCATAACAGAATTTTCCCACTAGAGCAAAACACCAAGAAGACGCGAGAGTACTGGTTTCAACCTCTGTGAAAATAAGAGCAGACTTATCATTTTTTCCCAAGTTTTTTAATGAAAATGTGCTCTACGCCACCTTCAAGAGCCTCATGAAAAGATTGTGGAACATTGCAGGACTTGCCAATACGAAAACCAGGCTCTAAACCTAAAGAGGAGCACGAGTGGAAATAGGAAAATCGTCGGCAAGTGCAGTGGCATAGGAACGGGTCGATGCCATCTCCAGATCAGCAAGGAGAGTCGTTGGAAACAGGCGAGCAAACTTCGGTGTCTGTCGGGCAGGGCGACAAAGGCGTGGAGCAATATCGAGCACGAGCAGTGAAGGGATATCTAGGAAGAGGCGAGCAATGGAGTGATATCGAAGACTACGCGAGTTGCAACGAAGAGCAGTGAGCGAGTGTCGTGGACTGCGGGTGAGACGTCGAGTACAGGAGGAAGTCTCCGAACGTTCCTCCTTTAAACTTGTAGCTGAAAATTGATTAAATATCACCGCCGAACAGCCATCATTCGCGCGAGGATAAATATATTACGACTACGATTACAATCAAGACTCTCAACATAATTGAAAAAAACACAACTATATCCAACTAAGGCCTGGGAGTGGTATCCGTTGGAAGGGGTGACGCTTGGGTAGTAAGCGATGGATTAGGCTAGAGGTAGCGGTCAATATGTGGAACAGAAGCTAGGCTAGTGGTTTGAATCAGAGATAGGGAAGGGAGTTGGATTCTCAGATGGTTGTTGAAGAGGCGTGGGGCGAGGGGGCCAGGGTGCCTGGATAAGAGATGTGGGGGGAGGAGGTAGATGGTCGGTTGCTGGAAGGGACAAAAGAGGGGGGCAGCATAGCAGACAGCGGCTGGTGCTGGAAGCGCACAGCAAGTAGACAGCAGGGTAATTGCTATCCCACGGCTGTAGATTGGTAGAGGAAGCACTGAAAGGGAAAATTAATGGAGGATAGTCACTACCTCAAAGCAGGATATAGCCGAAGTGTTCACTGTCCTCGGATACATTCCTAGCAAAGGAAGAGAAGCCTATAGGCATCAATCTGGAAAAAGAAAACATAACTTGACCCTAGACTCAATAAACACATATTAATCGAGGATAGAACGGAGGAAAAACAAAAATGAAAAGAGGAGAAACTTATGAAATGAAATGTATCACGTACATTTGTGGTGATTTAGTTAAACTGATTCTTTACCCACTGTGTTCTGAATTTGTAAATCTGAATGACTGGTAGTGAGAATTTGGTCTGACCAAATTGTTTGCCTATGCCACACCATAGTTGACACTTGAGGGCGCGCGCAAGGGAGGGGGTGGGGTGGCATTGCAGTCGAGGTGCGAAACGAATAAAATATGGAAGTAGATTTAAAGGGGAGGTAATTGTGGAATAACGAGAGAGCAAAAAAATATGAGATCGACGACATTTGAAAGAAAAAAAACGTCATTTGTTGGTTGTCTCGGCTGAAAAATAGCAAAGTGATTTGGGCGGTGAGGAGGTTTTACCACTTGTTCTCAAGCAAGATACAGATTTCCAAATGATAGAAATCAGAGAAAATTTCTAAAATTCACAAAATCATCAAAACTGAAATCTAAACAAAATACTATAATATATATAAAAGTCCATAAATAGAAAATACCTAATTAGAAAGATAGAAAAGAAACAAGGGAAAACTTGTTGAAAATAGAAAAAAGAAACTTAAAAAATGAGATCGTGGATTAAGAGATCAACGGCTTGCGGATAACCTGAAATGCAGCACTGGCAAAAGCGGGATCGCGGATCCCGCATAAGACGCTCCTGTGTCAATAGTTCCAGTCAAGCTCAAACAAGATACAACCCAAAGGACGATTAGCACACGACCTGCATTGTTCTAGGCTGTAGTTGGGGGAAGAGACAAGACAGAACATGTAGCCCAAAAATGGGATGAACCTCCCTGAACAATGTGAAGTCCTCCCTCATTCTTTATCTTGGTGGCTGCTAACAAGGACTAAATTTGTGAAATTATTTCCATATCACTTAAATTGAGATCACTTGACAACACCAACTCTCCTAAACCCAAAATTTGATAGGGCATGCAAGCAAGGTTGAATAATTAATATGCTCTTAACTATAATGCTTGCAAGATATAAAAATGACACAGTAAATTGACTCCAAAGCACAAGATTATATCCCCAGATAGGAAATAGTACAAAGCAAGGTAAAACAACATTCAGAATAACCCTCACAACAAATGCATAGTCTGCTGTCAAAGAACAAGGGTAGGAGAGGGAAGGGGTATGTTAAGATAAGAAAGTCTACATGCACGCACACACACACAATAAAGTCATGCACAGTAAGTTCACATAAGGTCACAAAAAAATTGCAAAACTAGGCATGAAGAAAAGCACGGCATAATCACCTTTCCCTGAAGATAGTCCAAGGCCTGTTTTTGAGTATATATCTTCTCAGACCTGCATTCCTGACCAAAAAAAAAATCAAAAAATTTTGTATGCAAGGAAATAAAAAATAATCAGTCCAGAAAAACCATAATCGCTGCTAGTCAGTAGATGAAGCTTATTTTTCCAAAATGATAGACAGTATTATCACGATAAGAAAAATCAACATCTCTGCCAATAAAAACAATGAAGAAGGCGCAAGGGTTGTGATGACTGAAAAAAGCATGCAATCATAAAATTGATCGTCCAGTGGAAAAAAATATTGACAATGCTAATGCATGAACAAAATTAATTTTTTGAGGTGTATTTAAATCTAATTTAATTATGCGTTCATGAGATTGTAGGCTCATACAATGCCACTCAACTCACCTTTCACTTTCTAGGGAATGCATGCACATAAAAAGCTCACTCATAGTAATCAAGATTGAGTTTTCTTTGTGTCAGTGTATATGTATCTCGATCACATGTTTACTAGAATATTTGACATCAGATGTCCTTATTTATCATTTTACCAATTACCATGGATAAAATGGCTATTTTAGATTGCTAGTTATTAACTTAAAATTACTAAGGTTAGAATGACCAAGACAAGTATGATAATTGTAAGTGAAAAAAATATTTAAATTAAAATAATAATATTAAAAAAAGAGAAAAAAATTTTGAATTGGTATGAAAGGGAGTAACCATCTCGACAGCTCTGCTTAAGAGACAAGTGTCTCTTTTGAAATGAATGAAACAGACGATTAGATGGAAAAGAACGATAGAAATGAAGGAGGAAGAAGGTTGTGTGAGAGAAGAAAATGAAGCATGTTTGAGTGCAAGGAAGCGGGGCGGCACTATTGTGTGCGCAATAGAGCATCGAAGCCTAAGAAGGGGAAGAAGCATACTTTCTGTGTGCAACCCTAACCGAGCTCTAGCTTGCAGAGAAGTAAAGAGTTGGGTAGCTTCGGCGCGAAGAAAGAAGAGAGAGGAGGAAGAGGAGGAGAGGCTGTGTGCGTCTCATGAAAAGGAAAGAAGGAAAATTTACTTGCAGGAGAAGGGAGTGTGCCACATGCGATAAAATCTAGCATAGTGTACCTCTTGTGCGGGTTCAAGCAAAGACGAAGAATAAGGGCCCGTTTGGGGCAGCTTATAGGCGTGGCGGCATTTTGAAAACGCCGCCTTCGCGTTTGTTTCTCGTGGTGGAGCCGCGTATCTGAAATCGGAGTTTTTAAATTTGTATTACACGTGGATTGCGCGTCTATCCCCGCGATCCGCGTTTGCACTCCCAGGTTTTACTCCCCTGCCCCTCTTCTTTTTCGGGTCTGTTCGTTCGAAGGCTTCTTTCGGCACTCCAATCCTGCGTCCTTCGTCGTAGCTCTACAGCTCCTTCGTCGTCGCTCCGCAGGTATATCTCCTTCCTATGCTCCTCCCTCTGCTCTTCCCTCCTCTCCCCCATATCGATGAATATGGAGGTGTTCAGTAGATCCAGTTTAGGGTTGATGAATATTTATTGTGGAAATGTAGATCCATTTTTTTCGGTGAATATGGAGGTGATTTCACTGTTTGGAATTGTTCTTGCTCTCTTTCTCCTTCGGTTATATCTCTGGATTATAGATCCATTTTTTTCTGTGAGTATAGAGGTGATTTCACTGTTTGGAATTGTTCTCGCTCGCTTTCTTCTTCGGTTATATTTCTGGATTATAGATCTAAGGGTGATCTCTTCACGTTATAGGGGGGTTGTGTTCCATAAGCTTGACTGTGATTTTAATTTTTTTTTTTAACATATCATATGTTTGATCTATGATTTTGGTGAATGTGGGGGATTTTCTTTTGTTGTTTTGGCTATGAAAAAATTGAATGTGGGGAATCTCTTCACGTTACAGTTTCTATGTTTATTTTGCTCCTTTGCAATGTGTTAAAAGTTTTAGATATTAAGATTTTTTTTCTTTTAATTAAATGAAGTGGCTTGGTGTAGGAATGTTGTGCAAGGATATGTTATTTATTTCTGTGCAATTACTTCGCCTTATTGTAGTACTTCCTCTGTCTTGTGCTGGAAATTTGCCATGGAAAAAATCTGGAAATGATTTTTAGTATTTAATTCAAAATGTGATGATGTAAATGAAGGGATCCTCGAAGAAAAAGCATGCAATTTGTTCAATCCATTTAATATATTTTTATCTAGTCTTGTTGAAGTCAAAAGAATACGTTTAATAAAAATATGTAGGTAAAAAGGGTGGGCTATTTAGTAGATTAACTAAACCAAAACCTACCTCATTGTTGGTGACTATATATAAAGTCAACAAATGACCTTCTTTGTCTTCTCATCAGTTTTGCTAAATGATTTATTGTGTGTTTGTGGACAATGTAACCAAGTGAAGCTAATCTTTTGGAATTACATAGAATATATTAAATTCGCCATGTCTGTATCATAGTGAATATATATTCACACCATCTATTTATAATACTCATTATATAAAATATTTTCATTCGTAGAAAATATTTGTAGGGTAATGCAGAAGTATGAATTGCAGTTTATATGTTCAAATAGCTCATTTCAAATGATCTCTATATAATTATTATGCTTTCCTTCTAACAAAAATGTTGTTGTACGTACGATTTTTATATTAAACACTATTAGTTTCATGCTAACTTGTTCATCTCATAGTCAAAATGAGTAAATCTAAAGAATGTGGATCATCGGCGATGTGGGAAAAAGAGACCACCTTGACATTTTGTGATTTTTGTGTGAGAGAAGTCGAGTTAGGTAATAGGCCGACCACCTTTTTCAATAAAGAAGGTTGACATAATCTAACTGTTAAATTCAAGGAACTCACTGGAAGGGATTACAATCGGATTAATTAAAAAAAAAACTGGAAATTTTGAAATGAACTCAAAAGAGGATCAACATGATTGGGTTGGAATCCACTTAAGTGAACGATAGATACACCAGATGAATGGTGGGCTGAGAAGTTAGCGGTAAATACATACATATATTTGTTTTTTTTGCGTTGATTGCAACTTTCTAAGGATTTTGACTATTTGTCTCTTATTATATTACAGGTAGTGCCAACTGCAAAAAAATTTAAACTTAGCAGCATTGATCCAGTGTTAGAGGAAAAGTTGAATAGCATGTTCATAGGTGTTGTCGCTACTGGAACTCATGATTTCACCCCAACTGACCAGAGCTTTGTTGGTTTAAGACATGACATTGCAACCGAGCACATAAGTGAATGTGGAGAAGGTCCCAGCCAACTCCATACAGAAGTTCAATCAACTGGTGGCACAAAGCGTCCCAGAGCGGAAAAGAAGAAAGTTAGAGCCGCATTTGTAAGAGGTTTCAAAGAGACGATACTTGAATCCTGCAAACCGAAGACTGCACCATCACCAACACCAACACCAAACAACTACTCAATACATGAGTGCCTTAAAATCTTGAATATATATTCTGGTGTTAAGGAAGACGAACCCATGTATTTAAAATATGTGAAGTTATTAGGGAACTCCACTCGTAGACAGTTCTTCGCGAATTTGGACCCAGAATTCTGACTTTTCTATTTGCGATCTTTTATGAATGATTGATTAGGGTTGATATTTATTTTTATTTCTGCATCAGGCATTGTAATAATTATGTGACGAACTCTTTGCTACTATCTCTTCATTTTAGTACCAGTCATTTAGACAGATTTTTGTTTGTGTCATTATAGTTTATGTTTATGTATTCGTTCTTTTCTCAAGTTGTAGTATCATTCATGTTACTTCAATTTAACTTTTAACATGTTTAAAAAAATAACATTTACCCCATTTTGTAGAATGGATGAAGAACAACATAACCACAACCGCAAAGTCGCTTTTGCCCTCATCTTGCTATACTACTACTATCATAAATATGTTGATCGAACACCTTGTATGACATCGAATCAGATTGGAGATAAATGGGTCGGGGAGTTATTATGTGGACACCCGACAAGGTTTGCAAATATATTCCGTATGACGAAAATGATATTTCTCGAATTGCTTAATGAACTTCGAGGTCTTCAAGAATTACACGGCTCATCAAGAATAACTGTCAGAGAGGTATTAGCAATTACTCTGTATATTTTATCCAAAAATGAATCTGTTAGAGGAGCTATGGAGCGCTTCCGACATTCCTCAGAAACCATTAGTAGATATTTTTTCGTTTGTTTGAATGCGCTGGTCAATCAGGCATATAAGATAGTAAAGCCCGAGGATTTAACGTTCCAGACCATTCCCACACAAATTGCAAATTACCCTCGATATATACATTTTTTTAAGGTAAGTGCCCAACATAATATTCAATTTCAAGAAAAATATACAATTGATTTTAACTACTTTCTGCACCATAGGACTGTATTGGAGCTATTGACGGAACACACGTCGATGCACGGCCGTCTCCTGCAGAGAAAGTCACTTAAATCGAAAGGTGTGGATCTCCAGCACAAAATGTCATGGTCGTGTGTAATTTCAATGTGTTTTACTTTCGTGATGACTGGATGGGAAGGTAGCGCACACAATAGCCGTGTTTTCAAGTTTGCTACTAGAAACTGAGCATATGGGTTCCCTTACCCTCCTTTAGGTACGTATATTTGTGAAATTTATTTTCTTTTGAACTTCCATTTGTAACAAGCATCGTGCAACAGGTAAGTACTATTTAGTTGACGCCGGGTATCCCTTACAAATGGGGTTTCTTAAGCTGTATCCAAATATAAAGTAGCATATCTCATATTTTAAAAGGTCAAGCGGTGTAGCATGTGGAAAGAAAAAGTTATTCAATAAAAGGCATTCACCATTGCGAGGTGTAATCGAACGATGATTCGGAGTGTGGAAGAAGAAATGGGTTATATTGCATGATATGCCCACTTATTCATTTCCGAAGCAGGTACAGATAGTAGTGGCTACCATGGCACTACACAACTTTATTAGGAGGCACCCTTCAAGAACTGATGCAGAATTTGTTGTGGTTGATGCAAGTTTACAACAAATTCCCTTGAAACAAATATTCGAGTGTCATGTAGACCGCATCATACCACAGCTCGAAATGGATTCACTTGAAACAAATACAAGAGATGGTGAAGGGGCATCTGAAATGGCAGCTCTGAGAGATCGAATAACAGACGACATTAGTGAAACATGTTAAGTAATGTATTTTAAAGTTTGGCTAGAAAATTCTGAATGATACCTTATTTTAGGGTTTTCTGTAAGGACAATTTGTTGTTACATAGCTATGTTTGACATTTTTATGTTCACTTGTTTTAAACTATTTCATATGGAAGGCTTGAATGGTATTAGTATGAAACGTGTTATACAATTATTGTGATGAAAATGAATATATGTTGCACTTCAAAGTATCATAAATGCAGAAAAAGCTTTATCTGGAATCCATTATTGGTGAAAAATTTATGATGGACATAATTTCTAGAAGCTTGGATGGCCCAATTTTTTAAAAGCAACCGCTGATATATATATCTGGAATACATTCATATCACTCATTTTTTATTACTGCTACACAACTTCATTTTGTTTTGACGTGGCCCAATTTTAACAGCTTGGATGTTCACTTGTTTTGAACTAATAAAGTTGGCTTGAGTAATTCTATCAGCTTGGATGTTCACTTGTTTTGAACCAATTCTAGCAGCTTGGATCTTCATTTATCTGGAATCCATTGTTGTTTTGTCGTGGCCAAATTTCATTATCTGGAATACATTTATGTACTATGTGGGCATAATTTCTAACAGCTTGGATGTTCACTTGTTTTGAACTAATAATCTAGCAGCTTGGATGCAGAATTTGACGTGGCCCAATTCACTTGTTTTGAACTATTTAATATGGAATACATGTGTTCTTACTGCTATTTTTTACATCAGCCATTGTTGGTGAAGAATCTTGTTAATTTTCAACATGATCTTTAATGTTTTGCCCCTATGAGCTTCATTTTGTTGGCATTCAACAGTTACGTTCTTCCATTGAACATTGTAGATGCCACAGATCTTCATTTTGTTGGCATTTAACATTGTGTTAGTAAGGGATTGGGGGGTGTTCTATTACCCCTTCTCTCGGTTTCATTTCCAGAATTTGTGGGGATGCAAAGTTGGGGGAGAATCACAGATATTTCAAATAGCTCACTTCTTGCATATGAATACCTTTATTTGGATGAATTACTTTGTATAGCCTAAATTATATATTGTTGCTTTTAATAGCAGCTTTGAGCTCATTTTATAATTACTGTGGAAAGATTTCTATATGTTGGTGGGAGTTTGCAGCTTGACGGAGAGATGTCATTTTTGTTATTTGCATGAATTGGTGGCATGAATTTTAAATTTTGAATTATAAATTGTGGCTAAGCATACTTGTTGTCATTCAATTGTGGCTAAACATACTTGTTTATTCATGTTTCGTTATCGAGACTGGATGGATGTATTCTCTATTTGAAGCAGCTTGGATGACCCTTTTTTTTTCAGAGCACACACTGTCTTCTGTATTTCATTCGAGTATGGAGAATAATTTGTTGGTAACAAAAGTTGTTTAGAATCGAATTTGTTTGATAAATGGTGCATCTCTTTGACGCAGCTTTGATGATCACATGCGGCTATAGATGAAAGAATTATTTGAAACGTTACTCCTTTGACGGTGCATCTAATTATTTGTTTGATGGTGCATCTAATTATTTGTTAAATAGAAATGCTTACAGGTTCGGTAAGCATGTGTTTTCCTGCTTGCTAGCTTGGTTAGCTTGCTTGAGGGAAACGTGAATACGTATATAGTATGTTGTAACTTCTCTTCAAATCTCTTGTTAAAATACCTACTTTGGAGATATTTTTTTGGGGGATATCTGCTAGTTGTTGGTTGGAGAGCTTGGTTTTAAGCACATATTACAACTTCAACTCTTCTATTCTATTCTTTTCTGAAACAATCTATTTTGGTTTGGAACATATATGAAGTCTTGCTGTTTTACGTACGATAAAGAAAATTGTTTTACATTCGATGCATTTTTGTTGTTGAGTCAATGAGATTTTTTTTTTGTTGAGCCAATGAGGTGCTTTATATATTTATATGTATGAAAAATCATTAGAATTGTGTGGTAACATATATGAAGCTTCTCTGTGATAAATATCAATTGCCTCAAACTTCTTTAGTAAACTATGGTTGCGGTAACATATATGAAGTCTCTCTGTGGTATACATTTTTTGCGAGAAGCGTCAGTTGGATCATTGTTATCTATTATATAGACTGCTTATGTATGACATCATTTTCTATGGTTGCTATGGTATGGTTATGTATGACATCATTTTCAATGGTTCCTAGATTTTGGAGTGAAGCATTTGAAACTTTTCTATGACTGCTCTTTGATGTATAACATTTGGATTTACCTGAGAAATTGAGTGGTATATATGTAAAAATTTTGGATTTACCTCTTGCAGGTAATTCTAATTATTGTTGGTACATATGATATAGTTTTCCCATATTGTTTCGGATTTACCTGTTGCATCTATTCTTTTTGCAGCACATATTGGTTTCGAATTATATGTTGCATCATTTGGGTGCTACGCATCCCTATATATGTTCGATTCATTTGTGTGCTTCAAACTGCATGTCGTTTTGTAAGTTTGGATATATAAATTAATAGACCAAATGCTATTATATGGATTTATGTACTATTTAATTTTTTTCTTAATACTAAATTGTACTGATTTTATTTCATTTGTGTGCTTCAAACTGCATGTCGTTTTGTAAGTTTGGATATATAAATTAATAGACCAAATGCTATTATATGGATTTATGTCCTATTTAATTTTTTTCTTAATACTAAATTGTACTGATTTTATTGAGATAACGGTGGAACAGTTTGGACGGCCACAGAAATTTGTTGTCGACAATTGCTGCCTTCATACTTCAGAAAATAATATTTTACTCGCGCATGTTCAATGAAAAGGAAATTGAAATTGTTGTCGTTATCGTACAAAATGAAAATGGTTGTACCTTTATGGTACAAATTTGAAAAAATTTTGATGGTGTTACTCAGATGGCTCATAAAAGCAAAAGAAAATGAAAAGTGAAAAATAATAAATGAAAATGAAAAAGAAAATATAAGTGATAAGATGATTTAATAAAATAATTGGACAGTTTAATTTATGGACAGTATATTTTTTTGAACACCCATATAGGTCATTTGCATAAAGATGTAATGCATAATAAAATAGTTGTCATTACATATTTTCTTAAAATTTATTTTGTTGTTTAACTGTCATTCAAGTAAAAGTTTGCAAGATTGATATGTCTGATAGAAAATGACTGGTTTACAAGAGTAGAGATACTTTTGGAGATAGGTAGTATTCTAATAAATTTTACTTTTAGGTTATATGATTTTCACTTTTATTTTTTTACTTGTTTTACTATAGTGGACAAGTTGTTCATACTTATTATATTAAAGGATGTTTACTTACATATTGTGTTTTAGTGATTTTTTTTCTTTATGAATGCTATTGCGAACCAATATTAAACTTTAGAAATGTTTTTCACAATCCGATCGCCTGTTCCCACCATAGTTAATTCAAAATTCTCGGATCAGGTGGTGACAACTACATAAGCATTACATTGAGATTGAAGATAATTAATTAAAAACTAAGAGCATAGCATTTGTTTAGGCATTTTATCCTAGTTCATCCACACCCGCCTCATTGTCATAGGACTCCTTAAGTGTGTGTGCGCAAAGAAAGAAGCACTCGTGTAATACCGCATGCAAGCAAAAGAACAAAAAGATGAGTTAAGGAAGATACTGCGGGAAAAAGAGACAAATGTGGTTGTAGTTGGGAAGCCATGTCTTAAGTGTGATGGATTTTATTTTAATTATTAGTTGGGTTTATTTTAATAAATATTAAAAGTTATATTTATTTCTATTAATTAATATTATTGATTAAAGCTAAAGTGTTACAGGGATCGAGTGATGAATTCGAGATAATTAAATTTATAAGCATATACTTTAAAGCAATTTGATATAAAATAAGAATAAGAATTATTTGACGAAATATAATATATGATCTAAAAATAAAATAATGACAAAATTTAAATAAATAAATAAATCCAAATTATTTTTTTAAGAACAAGTACTATATAATAAATTAATAATAATTATTTACTCGTTCGATTATAAGTTTTCATTGTTGAAAATTTTATAGAATGGTTAAGCTATGAGATTTTTTGAGTTTGTGGTGGTGGGTACTCTTACTTTTGATTTTTAGCAGCATTTTAATTTCTTTTTAATCAGTTGCATTGATAGTTAATACTATCAAGAAATTCAATTGCTAAGTTTTATTTTGATTTATATATTAATTTTTTTTATTGGTCATATTATTGTGATGATTTTACATTTTAACAATAACTGCTATTATGCATTATGCATACAAAATATATTGAACTAGATGAAATAGACGTATGAATGATATGAACTACAAAGGTTGAATGTATAAGCAAGCTTGATTATGATGGAGTTTACCTTTTATAATACTAGTGAGTTTACGCTAAGGAACACGTGCACGTAAATGAAAAAAAAATATTGATATTAATGTTTTAATTTGTACGATTTTAAATGGTTCTCATGTGACAGTTATACAAAAATAAAATGAAATTGATATGTTCTTCATATTGTAATATAAATGCAGTTTAAGAAAGTGTGATCGATAATTCATAAATAATTAAATATTTTATACTGATTTATAGAAATTTAACAGACATGCATATTATTTTTTTTTTCATTGTATTACCATAATTTAAGAGTATGAGTATTCACTTGTTACGATTGACTCCTTATTAGTTTAAACTAATATTTCATATTAAATTATTTGACTAAAAGATGAGCAATAGAACACGTTTATAGAAGAAGCAGACAACCACACATAACGAAAATTTATAACTGCTTTAATTTAATTTCTTTTTATACTGACTCTTTCATTTACTCTTTGAATCATTAATTCATAGCGATAGAAAATAAAAAAAATTAGATTTTCATTATCCAACCGTCTGTTGTTGCTTTGGTTAATTCTAAGCCCCGAGTCGGGTTGTACAGAGTGGTATCAAAGAATAGTGTAATATTAATGAAAGAGCTAATAGGATATTACAAGAAATTTTATAATAATAAAGTAAAAACTAAGATAATACTAATTAAATTATTATTTTAATACATATAAATGAATGCACCTGAGATTGTGGAAGAGGAAAGTCTGATTGGAAATGAAGGGGTACTGCCTCTTATAAATGTAAGCATGAATGCCCAGAACCAGATGATGGCGGCGATGACACAGCTGATTCAGAAGTTTAGATCGCAGTCTAGTGCAAGTGATGATGTTATTTTAGATAAATACTAAAAGATATTTCAAGAGCTATGTTAACTTTTGTTTAAGAGAACTGAAGTTCCGAGTGAAACAAATAATTGATTGATGCACATAAGGAAGATATTAGATAGCATGACGTGCCTGGATGAAAGAATGGTTTCTATAGCTACATTTGTGTTGGATGGAAAAGCAGAAAGGTGGAGTTGTGGACAAATTCAGGACATGTTTTGGGGCATACCCAACATGATGGTAAACTGGGAAGATTTTATGGAGCTTTTCAGAGAGTGATTTGTTCTTCTATTTGTTCGAAGATAGATGCAGGACAAATTCGTTAGATTAGTGCAGGGAGAGAAGACAGTTATGTAGTATGAAGCAGAGTTCACTACATTGTCATGGTATGCATCGCAGCTTATCGTCAATGCAAAGGAAAATATTACAGGTTTTTTTCCGGATTGAATGATTTGATTAGAGAGTAATTTATTCCTTTAGGAATTGATTATTACTCAGGATTAGTAGAGCAAATTAGACGAGTGGAAATAGCTTATCTTCTCAGACAGAAGTGTAAAGATATGCACAAAAGGAAGAGTATGAATGAAGAACAACAAGTAATTCAATCAAAATGACCTAATGAAAAGATGTCCAAGTTCAGTTCATTTCAATTTAGTAGAGGTACGACTCAGAGTACCGTAATTAGTTGTGTCAAATGCGAAAGACAATATAAGGTTTAATGCTTGAAAGGCTCCATCCAACACATCCTACTAATATTGTCTGGTCATATAATAAGATATTGTCCATTTCATTACCAAAAAAGTACTGAACATTAGAAATTTATGGAGATCTTTCATAGAAGACTGTAAATGGTCATAGAAGGATAGAGTCAACAGCTTCAGCTCCCACTCAGGGACAACCAAGAAAGTTGATTCGACCATGAATTTATAACCTTATAGTGATTCTGAAAATCTACTATTGTTGATGTTTATACTAATAGGGTCTGATGAGTGTTGTGTTTTCCTTACATATAGGTGTATTTTTCTAGCATATTTTCTTACTTCAGTAACCGTGTCATTTTAGTTATGCCACTTTATTTGAGTTATGTGGATATCTTGATTTTGTTATCCTGTTTCAATTGATGAGGGTAGTTTAGTTTAGTTAACTTAGATCTGATTTATATTTTACCATAACCACTTTTCATCTTAATGAATGACCACTAGTTTTATTTATGAAATTTATGGAATAAGGTTATAAATTCTGGTGACAATTTTTATCATTGTGGAAGATTGTAAAGCTCAGTTGCAACAGTTCCTAATATAGAACGAAGTGATTCAAACCCTAGAATCGGAAACAAATCGAAGGAGTCGACACACAACTTAAATAGAGATGAAGGAAGGAGATTTAAGGAAATAGGCATAGAGCGAGAGAAGAGTCAAGAGAAATAGAGAGAGCTAAAGATATAAAAAGAAAGAAGTGGAACGAACTCCCTTGTGTCTAGGGAAAAAAGACAACAATTCCTACTGGAAGGACTGGATGCCACGGCGTGAAGCATCGATGTCACCTTCGAGCACTGTGTGTGTCTTATGTGAAGGAGAAAGTGAGACGAGCCTTTCGTGAGACAAATGCCCCGTTTGGGGTGACGGTAGGCCAGCGACGCGTCCCACTACCACAAGTTTACACTGTTTGGGGAGGCAATAGGCCAGTGGTGTGGCACGTTTATCTTAAAATGCTGGCCGCTGGTTTGTCCCCGCTGTTCGCGTTTGTCATTTTGTTTTTTACGGTGGTGCCCTCCTTTCCTTCGATATTCATCTGCCCTAACCCTAGTGTTGAACTCCTCTACGAAGCTGTGATCTTTTGCTCCTCTTCCTCCTCTCTTCCTGCATTTCTCACGCTACTTGGTTCCTCTTCCACCTCTTCTCCCTAGTTTCTCACGCTATTTGGTACCTCTTCCTCCTCAGTTCCCCAGCGATAAGCACATTTTTACAACAGAAATTTCAAGAACCATTCTTTGAATGCAAGTATCCATGTGAATGTTTGTTCTTTGGATTTTTTATGTAAGATATGTAAATATTGTTTGATAGTATGGATGTGAATGCTTGATGTTTGTGTGAGTTCTTGGTGGCTCGATTTTTTATTTGGTAAATTAGGGTTAAATAAAAAAAAAATTTTGAGGATGTGGCTTGGGGATGTGATCAGCAATCTGATGTTAGATATGTTTCAGTGAGTTATTGGTGGTTGTCTTGATCATTGATGTGAATACACATCATTTGTATGGTCTGCATGATGATCTAACAAAAAAAGGAAAAAAAAATTTACTGTGGTTGCGGCTTGGGCAAGATGTTAGATTTGTTCTTTGGAGTTCTTGGTGGTTGTGGCTTCGGCATTGATGAGAATACATATCAATTAGGTGGTTTGCATGAGGATTTTACAAAAAAAGAGGAAAAAAATGTTCTTGGTGTTTGTGGCTTGCGCCGGAAAGTTCTGGCCATATATTGGGTTGGTAGTTGTGGCTTGGGACGATGTTTGTGGCTTGGGGTGATGATTTTAGGTTGTGCCTTCGGGTGGGTTAAAAGCAACCAAGAACCATTTTTTTACGAGGTATGTTGTCTTCTTGTAATGACAGATTCGTTGGTTGGTATACTGAGTTATCTGAGACCTCACACCTGCTTAAACCTATAATTTATTACTACTTATAGTAATTTCAACTTGTGTTTTGAGTAATGGATTGTCTTTGGTGGCATTCAAAAAAAATGAACTCCGAGATTTCAGAGACCTAATATTGATTTTATAATGCAAACGACACAGTCACGAGCTACACTATCCTCCAGTGATGCTATCCAGTTCCAATCATTGTCGGTAGTAGAATCTATCGGACTGTCCGCCCACCAAAAGAATTCACACTTCTCTGGATCGTCTGCCCAGCGTTGGCATCTATAGAACTTTCTACCATAGCTATGCACTGGAGTGATGTAAGCAAGGAATTCGGAAGCCCACAGTAGCTGAAGAGATGAATATCATGTAATACTCTAACAACAAATATCCTATAAAGCAAACTGTGCACAAAAGCGTGCAGCTTCATTGTTAGTTCTAGGAGTGGCAAAAAAGCATCTATTGGAACTTGGTTAGAAAAGCAATGTTGAGGCTTTGCTCACCGTAATGGCTCCAGCAAGCTTGATCCAACGTTTGGTGAAAGCATGCAGGACATTCCAATTATCCCATTTGACCACAAGACTGGTAAGTTCTTGCATCCACAGTTCAAACAAAGTACTAATGTAAAGGACATTTCCATCTCTACATGTGAGTTGTCTCAATTGAGCAACTTTTGTCCAACCGCCACCAAGCATTTCCCAACTTCATCACAAGCAATAACCCCAACACTAGTAAGGCTCGAGGGAAGAAAGTGGCTCGGTTGTAACTTGTCCAAGGTGGTGTGTATCTTCCCATAATTTCTCATCAACTTCCCATCTCTTGCTTGTTGTCATCCACCCTGCAGCCCTGCCACCTTTCACATGGCCCCCCAGCTGCCGCTCAACACATGTTCTCCCTGTTTTCCCTGCTCTTGTCACCATCCTAGCACTCCCAAATCCCCTACAATAGCCCCAACCGCCTATCTGATTACCGCCCCCAACTCCCTCTGCTATTAGTAATAAACCACCCCCCCCCCACTCACTTGTAGTTGCCACCTCCCTTCCACGTCTAGCTACCGCAAACCCCTCCAAACTTCCCTGACAGCCACCCCAACCTTTTTCATGCCTCTCAACTACCACCAAACCCACCTTCTTGCCACCCAGTTGTCACCACCATCCCCCACCAGCAAACCTCCCTACTAGCCAGCCACCACCTACCCCCATCGTCGCCGCCCTAAGTGTCTTTTATGTTTGTTATCATTTCTTTCATGCTTTGAAGAGTCATCGTTGTAACACATTTGAATTTCATCAACAATATTTGCATTTCTTTGTGAGTTGGGTCAACTCTGGTATCATTTGGTATTAGAGTAAGTCCAACTCTAGTCATATCTTAGTAGTTTCCTAACATTCGTCTTACCCTCTCCACCAAAAATATTCTTTCTTATGGCCAAACCACAGCCAAATATTGACCAAAATCCTACTTTGTCTTCGCTAACTTTCGAAATCACGAACGCTAAATCAAATTTTTACACTCACTTTCACCTCCCAACTCTAAACCCTAGTCATGCCATTAAGAAAATTAGGGCTGTCAAAACGGCTCATTGTTAGGGAACAGCTCTTGTTCTGCTCGTTAAAAAAACTCGCATTCGGCTCGCTCGCTAAGTTAACGAGCAGAACATGAACAAAGATTTGTTCGTTCGTGTTTGGCTCGTTTTGGCTCAAAATACTACTCATTAATTATATTTTTTTAGAAAGCCCAATAGCTAATATATTAAAAAGAAAGTAGAAAACAGATAGATTGTGTGGGAGGACCCAAACAAGGCACCCTACCCACACGATAACCACCATAGGCAAATGGTTTCAAAAATGAGAAAATACAAAAAATACATGAAAGACCTAAAAAAAAGAAAAACCAAAGTGTCAAAATCCGGATTATTAAGTAACTAAAGAGCGACCCAATTTTGTCTTGTCTCTGCCTCTAGTTCGAGAGAATGAACCAGCTAATAAATTGGTGAGATGAGTGTCATTGCCAATAGTAACCAATGTATCATCCAATAAATTCCCGAGCTCAAGCCTGCCTTCATTCTTCTTCTTCCTCCTGGAATAGACTTGTCATTCTTCATTCGAAGATTGGCTCTTTTGGTAGTGGATTGGTCTAAAGTGTGTCGGACATGTGTAGGTTGTTGAACATTAGAAACAACTACTTGTTGTACAGGTTGATCTTTTATCGAATCAAGGGAGCGAGAGCATTCTCCTGTGTCCTGCCATGTAAGTGGGTCTTCTTCAATAATGGTGAGTGTTATAAACACATTTGGATCTGTACCTGTAATATGGTGTTTTTCATCAGGAACTGCGGTGTTAGCAAGGGGGGATCCATAGGCAAATCTCGTCTTGTGGGAACTTCCTTCACAGATTGAGCGGATGTGTCCATAGCAATGGGGTTAGACCTCTGTTTGTTTGCTTGAGCTTTAGCTTTCAAGTTTGGATGAAGTTTGTGACATTTATCAAGTGTATGCCCAAACATCTTATAGTGGGTACAATAAAATGTTTATTTTCCATGACAATTGATTGTCAATATTCATTGTGAATTGCGCACAGCCAGACTTCAGTAATATCAGGTAAAGTAATATATGTTTCCACAAGTATTCTGGTCACAGGTCTGGTTAGGTTAAATATGGGCATATCTAGCTTCATAGGATCTCCAAGAATGGATCCAATAGAATAAAGAACCTGATGATTAAAAAAATACAACTTTAGACCCGATAAACTAACCCAAACCGAAATAGTAGGAGACTCATGATTTGGGTCAAAATCAGGAGACCACTTGAGTAACTTCATTGAATTGTCTGCAATGTTGAAATATTTTTTAGAGAAAATTCGAGTATAGTCTTCAACAAGGGTTAACTAAATCAACACATCCAAAAGTCTCACTTTCCACTTGCCTACAAGTTTGGGATCGTCAACACTCTTTTTGATAACTACCATAGGTGGGTGCCCCCACCGAAATTTCCCAATAAGAGCAAACTTGAATTTCTCAGCTAAGGCTGAAATTTTTTAATCAGAGAAAAATTGTGTTATTTTCGCACTCTTCATACTTAAGAAAAGGGAAATCACTCGTACCATCACGACATTCCTTTGAGCTTGAGGGGAAGACAATAGTAGATTCCACAAAATGATTACCCACCATGTGGGCGAAAGAAGCTTTGTCAGGATCAACCGAAGAAGGAAGCGTCGTAACGACGATTCTTCAGCACGCAAATGCAAAGCCAAAGAAACCAGACGGTTTGATCCAATGCAGCGCGACCAGAAGCTAATGAAAGCGCGTCGGGTCGTCGAAACCGCGGAAACAAGCGCATGACGGAAGAAACAAGCGTGTAGTGGTCAAAACAGCAGAAACGCAAGCAACAAATGCGTAGCTCGATCGACCCTACAGCGACCACGATCTGCCCTACAGCGAACAGGCAGCACGATCGGCCCTACAGCGAACAGACAGCTTGTCGAAACAGACAACGAAACAGAGGAGCGTACTCTCCTTCTTCTACGAGCGTGGAATTACATGTAACAGACTACTCCTCAATTATATACATATATATATATATATATATATATATATATAAGCCTGTAATGAATGAGTGATCTTGAGAAAAAGGTATTGTAGCATTTATTTCCCTAAATGGCTGATGGACTATTTTGGTTTACCAGTTTTATGTTGTGGAGCTTTGATGCTTAATCCTTAATATTGGTCTATGATTGTCGTTTTCTTTTATATATATATATATATTGATGAGTAGTATTTTTAAAAATTTTAATTAACTACAAGACAACAAGGATTTACACTCAATTAAAAGTATTAATTAAGAAAATAGAACATAAATTATTAAATTAGATTCAAATGATGTTTTAATATAAATAATAATTTTTAAATCTTGCCCCAACCCTTAACATTTTATGGCTACGTGATTAGAGTTGTCAAAATGACTCTTTGTTTGTGAATAGCTCGTGTTTGGCTCGCTAAACAAACAAGCCGAACACGAACACACTTTTTGAACTCGAAATAAAAACGAGCCGAACACGAGCTAAGTCTGGGCTCGCTCTCGTTTACACCCCTAAAGCAAATACATGCCCGAGCCAACCTTGGAAGAGATACAGCTAAAGATTCGTCCACTCAGCAGAAGAATGTGGACATTAAGAGTAAAATTCGAGGGGAAATTACCCTCTATCATGACAGGGAAAGTCGAAGGAGTGAAAGAGGCGAGAATTTCAACCCCTTCCATAGGAAGGATTTAGTAATGAACAAGAAATGTTCTGACTCTTTGGAATCCAATACCAAAGGAGACCAAGAGAGGAACCCACATAAAGATAACACGGGGATTTCGGAAAAAAAGTGTATCTACCAGAGTTCGATGGATGTATGGATCCAAATAATTTCATCGAATGACTACAATCAATTGAAGGATCTTTGAGTACAAAGAGGTGCCAGAAGATAAAAAAGTGAAGCTCGAAGCCATCAAATTGAGAAAGAACACCTCCTTATGATGGGAAAACTTGCAGAGGTAGAGAAAAAGAGAAAGTAATGACAAGATTATCAAATGGAAGAAGATGAGGAAGATGATAAAAATACCTACCTCCTCACTATAGTCAGGATAAGTTTCTGTGACTCAACCGCCTGCAGCAGAAAGACCTATTAGTGGAGGAGTTCACAACACAGTTTAACTATTTATAAATATAGTGTGATTTAGTTGAGCGAGAGGAGCACACCATAGCCCATTATAAGGAGTTCTAAAGCCCGTCATTTGCGACGTTGTGCAACTACAGCCTTATTGGTCTCTGGGAGATGTCCAGACCTTAGCCCTGAAGGTGGAGAAACAACAAAAAGAGAGCAACTACGATCAGTCAGGCAACCCCACATAGTTGGAGTCACCAGCAAGAGCATACCTCAGTGAGTAGAGAAAACTGGTTCAGATAAAGACAGAGTCGCCCCAAGTGATAAAAAGGCCGACAAGTGTACCACACCTACCAAAGTCCCCCCGGAAATGCTTTAGAAGCCGTGGATTTGGGCACATCGCCTCCAATTTCCCGATGAGCCAAGTAGTGCTTTTTAGTGAGCAGGGTGCTATAGAAGATGTTAGCGACAAGGAGACAACTAAGGAACAAGGTAAGGTGTATCATCTTCCACCTGATGAAAGAGAGACACTCGTAGTTCAACGGGCCTAACAGACCGAGGATACGAGGGAACCGCAGTGGCATCCTCGCAACATATGCTACACTCATTGTACTATGAACGGGAATGCATGCAATTGCATCATCGATAGAGGGAGCAATAAGGATGTGACCTCTACATAGATGGTGGAGAAGTTGGGTCTCATTACTCAAAGGCACTCCCAATCGTATTCTCTGACATGGCTGAAGAAGAACAAGGTTAGCATTGACCGAAGATGCTTAGTGGAGCTTTCGATTGCGATTCAGCTACTGGATAAAGTGTGGTGTCACATGGCACCCATTGATCTCTGTCACTTGTTGGGGAAACTATGAAAATTTAACTGTAGAACTCAGCACGATAGATGCAGAAAAACCTACTCCTTCGCCAAGGATGGAAAAGTGCATCGTCCTTCTCCATTCAGCGGAGCCCGAGGTTACAGATGCCCTTGCCAATAGAGCAGCATCGGTGGGACCAGTTTCGATAACGACAGAGAATGATAAGATTGAGATACCAACTCCAGACATAAAACAGTCACGACAAAGTATTTCAGGATATCACGGTCGATTTACCACCATGGCCACCACTACTCGGTGAGGTTCAAACTACTCTCGCTTCAAATCAGGTTGAGCCGATCATGGATTACTTTGAGAGTATTCAACAACATAAGCGAGATACACAGACTTAGTTCAGTTCAATAGTGGACCTTCAGGAGAGTCAATTGATATGGATGTATGCTCTTAAGTGAAGATAAATCCACAAGTGTTTTGGGAGACGATACAACTGATAGTGGGATCTAAGTATTGCTAGGATTGCAGACGAAGAACCAAAAGGTTCAACGAAGAAAGTCAAAACTCCCATAGCCCCGAGAGACTGATGTGGGCCAGTTAAGGCTGAACCAGGCTTTGGGTTCAGCAAGGGACTGTCGATTAAGCAGGAAGGTTGAACCGGTCAGCCCTAATTAGGGTTGGAGGGTTGTCGCCTCCTCCCCTCCCCCCTTCTTTCTCCTAGTTATCTTAGTTCATTATAATATATGTTATTTGGTTTTAAGCATTAGTTTTGGTTGAGATTTTTTGTTTGGACAACCTCCAACATCCCTCTTTTCCCTTCTAAGGTTGTATCCGAAGATGAGAAAGTGCTTCAATTATAACTCATCTGAGGTGGTGTGTATCTTCACATAATTCCTTGCCTACTTCCCCTCCCCTGCAGCCTGTCACCCTTCCCATGCCCCTCCCCCTCCCTGTTTTCCCTGTCGTCAACCTCATCCCAGCCCTCCCACAGCCACTACAACAACCGCAACCCCTCACCCATCCACCCCGCAGCAACCTCCTATTTGATTACCACCCCCAAATTGAACAACCTCCCCATGCTATCAGCAGTAAACCCTATCTCTTCCCTCACCAGTTGTTGTCACTTCCCTTTCCCCATCTCTAGCCTCCTTCCCATCCCTCCACCCCTTCCAGGGCTACCTCCAAACCCTCCCAGCTTGGTAGCCAGCCCATCCTTTTCCTTGGCTCCCAATGCCTCAATAGTATAAAGAGCAAATAATTGGCAAATCACATTTGATTACTTTACCACCATCAATATATATATATATATATATATATATATATATATATATATATATATATATATATATATATATATATATATATATATATATANTATATATATATATATATATATATATATATATATATATATATATATATATATATATATATATATATATATATATATATGTCGGGTCGAGGGCTCTGCTAAGGTTTCGCCTGACGGCGATTCCCGATGCTAAAACTTTCAGATTCACTTTTTTTCTCCGGCTAAGCTCGCAAATCGTCTCTCCTCTCCAACCCGACAACGTCACTTGGTACGCTTTGTTTACCGAAGACGACGACGACTTCTCTGTTCGCACGTCGTCTCTTAATTGACGACGAGTCTTCATTCACGACCGACGAAGATGAATTGTGCACATGTATCTCTTAAACGACGACGCGCTGCTCGCTTTCACTTTCATCTTCCTGCCAAACTACGCTTTATTCGCACGTCGCAGACAGACGCGCCTGCTTGGCAGACGGTTTCTTCTCGTATCATTTTCTTATTTTTGTGGCCCGCCATCTCTCCTGACCATGACATCTTGGGAGGGAGATGGCCTCGATGATCCGTTCCTATGCAAATGCCCTTACCGGTGACTTGTCCTCTCCTACTAGTGCCCCTCCTCCAGGTTCGGCACCTGATTTTGCTATCGTAAGTCTTGCAATATTCCAGAATCTTTCCACGAGGCTTTTGAAGGTGGAAGTGATCACACTTTTATCATAAAGCTTGGAAAAAAAATGAGAAGTCTGCAATTATTCTCACAGAGGCTGAAACCGGTATTCTCGCGTCCTCTTGGAGTCTTTCTCTAGTGGGGAAATTCCTTTTTGGTCACCCAAAACTGAAGATCATTAGGAAGGAGTTTGATGCTATGAAACTATTGGGCAGTAGGAGCATAAGCTTACTTGACGGTAGACATACTTATTCAGCTATCTCATGATACAGATTACACTTGCATTTTCTCTTGTAAAACTATCAAGATTGACAATCGTTTTGTGAAGATTCTGAATTGGACAGTCAGTTTTGATCCAAAAGCGGAATCCCCTATTATTCCCGTTTATATAAAGTTTCTTGGGTTAAAATTACATTTTTTCAACATGAAAATCTTCTACTCTTTAGCAATTGCTTACGGTAAGCCTCTCAAGGTGGATAGTCTTACGCTTGCTGTCACTAGACTCTCTATGGCTTGTGTGTTAGTTGAGAAAGATATCACTCAACCAGCTCCGGATGAGATATGGATTGACACTATTCACAATTGGTACTGGCAAAAGGTTAAAATAGAACCACATCCTCCCTATTGCTCTCATTGTAGTATGTTTGGACACAGTTCTACTATTTGTAATCCACTGCATCCTCATCTAAAGGCCAAATGTCAAAAAAAAGGCCACTTATTATCCCTGTTGAGAAAATACAACCTGATCCTCTTCCCAACACCGTTGTTCCTGAGGAAGAAAAACTTACTACAACTACAAATCTAATTGTGCATATATCACTCACTGCTATTGAAAAAGACTCACTTACACATCAAGACACACGAGAGTGCTCCTTTGATCTAATAACAGATCAGCCGACAATAACAGATCAGTCGGTACAACATGTAGTTGCTTCTAACATTCAACAATTTGCACAGCTTCAGCACACATTAGATCAAGATCGGGTGAGTCAATCTTCGGATGAAGAATGGAAGGTCTATTCCAGGAGGAAGAAAAAAAATATAGGTCGACGCCAGCTCGAAAACATATTGGATGATACATTGGTTACTACTGACAATGGTAATCATCTCATCAACTTATTAGCTTGCTCCTTTCCTAGAACCAGAGGCAAAGGCAAATCCAAATCGGGTGCTCTCTAGCCACCTGATACTTTATATTTCAGCAGTTTTAGGCTTTTTTCTTTTTGCCTCTAATGTACTTTTCAGTATTTTCTAGTTTTGGAACCCCTTCTGATTTTGGCGTTGGCAGAGAGCCATGTTTTGGGCTCTCCAACACATTGTATCACTTTTTAGTTAATATATTAGCCTTTTTGGGCTTTCATAATACACACACACACACACTTATTTTTATATATTAAAGATTAGACATAGACTATTATACGAGCCTCCCTACCAACCTCACGTGCCTAAGAACTTTATCCCGCACATAGGCAAAATCGAACCCATGACCACAAGGCTCTTACAAACTGTTAACCAAAGAGTCACGGTAGGCGGCACAATTTACCTACCATCAATATCTCCAAAAATTAAGATAACTTTGAAACTTTAAGTCAATTTTTTAAAACTTAGATCAAAATCTACAGTAACTCTTAAATAATTGAAAATTCACTTCACTACCTACAATTTTATTTGTTTGGACGCACGACCACTATTTGGGCAATGTATATCTAATGCACACCATTACATCTATAAGTTTGTCAATAGTTGAAGAATAAGATACATAAGAAAGAAGGTGGCGCATCTTTATAATTTAACAAAGAAATTAGGATAGTGATTATCCACCATCAAATTAAAATGAAATGTATGGTGGCAACAATTAAACATAACCATCCATTGGGAAAGCCTATTTAATATTCTAGTGATTCTTTTTTTTTTTTGCCATTTTTTTTTTTTCATTTTTCCTTCTTTTTTGCGCTTAATGCTTGAATTAGGTTGCCAAATATTTTCCAACATAATGAACTTGGCAAAGATAGCATAAATGCTAAAAACTACTATCATTTTAGAAGATGATATGCAATTACCTGAGTAATACTGCTATAACAATTTTACAATCGGATGAAAATTGTGAAAAACATATACATATTGCCCCTCTTTTTCACAAGAAAAAGAGACCAGTCAAAGATGTACAATCAAATTTAAATTATACTTAACTATTTCTTTTTATAAAACAATGATGGTATGATAAAGATGTATGTAAACAGACTAATATAAAGTAATAACGATGCTAGCAAATATAACTTTAAAGAAAAAAAAAAGTGAAATATCAGAGATACAGCATTACACACAAATGACAGAAAAATGTATAAAAATTAAAATTAAAATTAAAATAAATAATAAAAGTGTGCAAAACAATCGCAATTTGAGAAAAATCTATCAATGATTGCAATTCAAAGCATACCTGTATTGATAGAAAAAGAAGAGAGCCATAGATTGGATCTCTACCAAGCATTTGCACAACCTCTTGATCATTCTCCAACCCCATTGCTTTCATAATAATCATGACTGGAATCTTAGAAATCCAAGAACAAATAATGAAAAAGATAAAAAATATCCTTATCATGGGCTTCAGTAAAAATGTGACAATATGAATTACCGGCTTAGCGAACTGATTGAGCTGCATATATATTTTATCCTTATCTATAAAAAAAACAGTTTTTGTTTTTGTCTCATGAGTACTGCTTGTAACAGATGCATTGACCCTGACAATGATAAAAGAGAAAGTTGTCATCACACTCATATTTAAGGCAGATTCTAAAATAAGTATATAAAAAGCAACTGATCTAGGAAAGAGGAGATAAGAGAATACATTCATTGATGTGAGGAAACAAGTCAAATTATTCAAGATTAACAATCTGGAGAGAATGAAAAGTATGCAGATATTTTGCCTACTAGAGAAGTAAGGAAAGAAAAAAAGCCACTTTAAATTCAGAAGCAAAATTGTATAATGAGTGCTTGCTCCTATCAAATGGAATTCAAGTACATGGAGATAAATAGAAACTGGAGGAGTTTTTAATATTTTAAATAATGCATAAACGTGAATGACCAAAAAAATAAAACAATCTAATGCATAGTTTGCTTCTCTTCATTTTCCCAACTTTCTACCCCATTTTTGGCGAGGATCTTTTCATCATGAAAGTCAAAAGAAAAGGTAAACTCCTCTAAGCCAAATATATGTTATACTCTATACAGTAGCACAAACAAGAATATATCTTATCGCTCAAAGACCTTACCACAAAAGACATAACTCAAGGATTACTAATTAGAAAGACAGATAGAAACCTGATGGTAATGATTAAAATAAACAGGAATTAGAACATCAGCAAAATAAAATGATTAATGCTTGAAAACTTATACTCCACACATGTCAAGTGTTCTAGTTCATTAATATGATTAAAATAAACAGGAATTAGAACATCAGCAAAATAACAAATAGAACTTGAAGCAACCTTCAATATAATTAAAAGTTGCTTATAAAAGACTATGATAATCCCGGTAATACCCCAAAGATTCAAAAAGATACAAGAAAATTTCCTAAAATTTAAAGCAAATTTTAGGAAATTTTAAGCCAATTTTCACGCAAACCAAAAATGATCAAAAACATTTTTTATAATTCTATTAGTCCATACATATCGAGTGTTCTAGTCCATTAATATGATTAAAATAAACAGGAATTAGAACATCAGCAAAATAACAAATAATGAAAAAGATTTATATTTGGTCCACATCATATTAGTACAAATAATGAAAAAGATAACTAATTCTATTAGTCCATACATGTCGAGTGTTCTAGTCCATTAATATGATTAAAATAAACAGGAATTAGAAGATCAGCAAAATAACAAAGAGAACTCGAAGCAACCTTTAGTATAATTAAAAGTTGCTTATAAAAGACTATGATAAGTTGAAATTTATAATGATCAAAAACATTTTTATAAAATTCTATATTTCATTTTGATCAAGTTGAAATTTAAAGTAATATATAAATAAATGAGTTTATTAGAAATTAATAATTAATCTTTACTCTAAAGTTTCAATTAAATTACTATCCATAAATTTAAAAGTTATCGCAGGTTTCCTATGAGCCCGTGGCATGCTTGGGTGGAGGCCAATTGGATGGCTAGAATGGATTGATGGATAATTAATTATAATAAAAAGAATAATAATAATAACAATAATAATAATAATAATATTATTATTATTATTATTATTATTATTATTATTATTATTATTATTATTATTATTATTATTATTACTATTACTATTATTATTATTATTATTATCATTATTATTATTACTATTATTATATAACCCTAAGCTAACTCATCATTATGCTTTATCTGCAAATCAAAAGCAACAGATTTAGCTTTCATAATAATACAAAAGATATTGACAAATCAGTCATTCATGAAAAAAATGCACTATATCCTGCTCTTATAAATAAACTCAAAATCATAGTAAGAGTCAGAATAGCTTTCTTTATTTCCCTTTAGTCGAAACCTTACATTTCTCCCAAGGCTTCATGGCAGTGTCATCTTCATCTTCTATATCATTCTGCAAGTGCGGAATAGTTCTCATTAACTTGGGTGATGCTCTATCTTTTCTTTTTTCGAGATTAGTCGGAAACCCCTTCTTTCTTCCTCTCTGATTGTTTTCATTTTCCTCTTTAAGTTTATTTACAATTTTCAAATTTGATGTCGTTATTGGATGTTGTGATATATTGGATTCTTTTGGAATAAAATATTTAACATCTTCATAATATTTGGCTTCCTGCAACTTCATTATGTTTGATCTTGACGATACTTCATGCATTGATACATATTAGACGGGACTATTCCATACTCAAAAGGACATGGCTAACCCAAGAGAACTCTAAGAAAAAGTGTTAGCAACGATCACATGAAACTCTGCTTTGTGTAGAGCTATCCAAATATAAGCGGAAGGAAAAACATCGCAAGGTAATCTGGCCCTTGTCATTGAAAATATGCACCATCAACTTATCTCACCCAAGGTGTTGGATACAAAAAGACAAAAAACTCCAAGGCTCATAAGCTCAAAATATTTCTAAAGGAGCCTAGATTAATCAAAGTTTGATTTATCATGACGCCTTCTCTCTGTTGCAACATATAAAGAGCAGTTAAGCTATGATGTTCCAAGCATGAGATCATCCAAAAAAATTGTGATACCAAAACACCATGAGCATGCAGAACTTTAATCATACATCGCTCAAAAAAATAGGCTTTATATTTCTTTGGATTCTTAAGAGCCTAGATTAAATTATCTCAGAGATCTTAGAAATCAGGAAAGCCTCATACACATTAAGTTGTGCAAAGACCTTTCTAAGATAAGATAAAATTCTATCGTCTATTCAACAGAGTGGAGAAAAAGGAAGTCTTTGGATAGGCCTGAAACAAAGAGAAAATTGAAAAGAAGAGAAGAAAAATAGAAGGAGAAAATGAAAAAGGGAAAAAGAACAAAAAAGAAAAAGGAAAAAAAATTAAATTTAAGAAATACAATATTTTTTCACATTTCTATTGTAAACAATTTTGATTTTGACTGATAAACTTAGAGGATGAATGATGAGCAATTCTTTTAGGATGATAATGTTATTTGAGACTAATTGATTTATTTTTTAATTATTAATTTAAGAATCTGTATATATTGAAATTTTGATGTTTTTATTAAGTTGCTTACAAAGGAATAAGATTTTAAAACTGGACAAATAAAAAAAACTAGTAACGAGGAAAATCCTACAAATTTAGTATAATGCCCAATTTTTTCATATAGGAAGAAAAAAATTTGAAGGTTTATAGTTTACAAAGTTTCTTCATATTGAATAGCATATTTGCACTTAATGTTACCATTAAAATTATTTTATCTTTTATATTAACACATATTTTAAGAAATTATATGATGTTTTTACTACTCAAATCTTAATTTTTTTTTCAAAATACAATGGATAATAGAATACCCAGATGTAAAATTTTACATGTCAATTTATCTTGATGCATATTAATACAAGTTAATTGATAATGGGCGCACAAAAATATTAAAAATTTTAACAAGATTTATAATAATGCGAAAATAATCTATGAAAGGTCGTCATTTGAAATAGGTTGGCGAAAACCCATGTGGTCCTCGATTATATACATATCAACACTCCCTCTCAAATTGGATTGTACATCCAAAACTTGCTACTAAGATCACTAAAGTGGTGCTGAGAAAAATCATGGTGAGAATATTAGTAATCTAATACTGAGTTGGGATATAGCTCTCAACTGGACAACCCCTCAATTGACCCTCTTAGAGATGAAGAGTTTGTCAACCTCTTTATGTTTGGTTCAATTCTTGTGTCCAAAATTCTTTGAAATATTGAGAGTCTATTGACTATCACTAAACAACTTAATAGTGTTTTTGTTGTCTAAGTGAAGTACCACTAGTAATTTCTTTAGCCACATCCCTTAACAAATTCCTTGGGACAGGCATGAAACTTTTATTTTGCACTACTTTTTGCTACCACAACTTGTCTTTTACTCTCCAATTAACCAGGTTACCTCATACAAATAAATAATAACCCGAGATAGATCTTCTATCAGTCAGCTATCCTGTCCAGCTAGCATTAGTGTAGATCTCAGTGTTACGGTTCTCAGTTTTTTTAATATCAATACACATTCTGAAGTCATCTTTATGTACCGCGGAATTTGAAGGACCGCTTCAAGATGAACTTCATTTGAATCATTCATATATTGCTCGCTACACCCATAGAAAAAAAAAATCATAGACCTTGTATGTGACAGATAAATTAGTTTCCCCACAAGTCTTTGATACCTCCCTTTTTCAACTGGGGTGTTATCCTCTCCTTTTGGTCCTCGTGGATTTAGATCTATAGGCGTGTCTGTTGGTTTGAACCCAAACGTTCCTATCTCTTTTAATAAGTCAAGGATATATTTTCTCTGGGATGACAATGTCTTCTTCAGATCTAGTTACTTTCATTCTCAAAAAGTATCTTAAAGTTCCAAGATCTTTGATTATAAACTTAAAAGTCATTCTTCATTTGATTTTTTCAAGTTCCCTTACATCCCTGTCTGTAAGAATAATGTCATCAACATACACAATAAGGATAATTATCATATCTTCTTCATTTTGATTTCAGAAACAAAGTGTGATTAACCTGAAATTGATAATACACAATGGCAAAAAATTATCTTGGTAAACATTTCAACCATGCTCTAAGATATATTTCAACAAAATATAATGATTTCTTCAGTTTACACACTAGCTAGTTATTTTTGTTTTTCGTTAATCTTGGAGGTATTTCTGTATACACTTCTTCCTGAAGAACCACATTAAAAAAATATATTTTTAATGTCTAGCTGATGTAAGGGTTAGTCCTGCTTCACAGCCAAAGACAGTAATACTCTTATTGAATTTTGTTTCGACATTGATGCAAATGGCTTTTCTAGTTGATTCCATAGGATTGAGTTAACCCTTTTGCTATAAGTCTATCCTTGTACCATTCTATGTTCTCATCTTCTTTGTATTTAACAATGAATGCCATTTGTACTCTATTATAACACTTTTTCCAAGTGGCATGGTTGTTATGATCTAGGTGGCAGAGTTACGATCTTGGAACCATTATTTTCAAGGGCAAGAATCTCTTCTTCCACAGCCCTTTTTCATGGAGGAATAGATAAGATCTTTTTGATTGAATTTGAAACCTGAACATTATCCAAGTTCTAAACAAAAGATTTGAAAGAGAATTATAATTTTTTATAAGTTACAAATTCATCTATCGTGTATTTTGTGCAATCTTGTGCTCCTTGTTCCTCTTGGTGCTCATAATGAGTTAACCCAACCTCTATGTGAATAATTGAGGTATGTTGACTTGGTTCTCGTGATTTACATACTTGATTTTGCATATTGTCTCTTACATGTTCACTAGGTCTTTTCTTTCTGGAGTACACATTGAGTTCTTGGTTCTTGGTGGGAGTTGTGGGAGGATTTAATGTAGTGGGTTCATTTTCAAGTTGATTTGTGATAGTGGGGATAAAAATGGTTTCATATGGGATCTAAGGGACATGGGCTTGAGGTTCTTAAATGATACCCCAAATTGATATTCTCTCTAACTTTCTCACTGAATGTTATATTTGGGATAATATGATTAGTTTTTATGGAATGTGACATCTATGGAGTTGTAGATTTTTGTGCTCCTGAAGAGTAGAATTTATACCCCTTTTGATTTGAAGAGTAGCCCACAATGATGCATTTAATGGACTTGAGAGATTTGTTAAAGTTTAAGACTCAACTGAATATCCTATTTATGAGATAAGTGGATGTGAGAATTGTATTCCCTCATACTTATTTAGATAAATTGTTAGCAAATAAAATTGAACAGGCCACTTTGAAGAGATGTTTGTTATTTTCTCACAATCACATCATTTTGTTGGGGTGTGTCAACACAAGAACTTATATGGATAATATCATTTTTGGATAGATATGGGTCGAGAGTAGAGCTATGGTAGTCTTTTGCATTATTGGTTTTGAGAATCTGAATTTTGCTATGAAATTAAGTGAGGATCACATTGTGGAAGGTTTCAAAGATACAAGTAGTATCAATTTTTAACTTAATGAGAAAGGTCCAAGTGATTTTGGTGTGATCACAACCTCATTTGTATTTTTTTATTTTCAGTGCCTGAATATCTTTATAAACCATAGAGAAGAAATGTGTTGGTTTATATTTCAAGCTTGTGTACACTTTAAGAGTATGTTTAGCAAGTTGACAAGTTCCACGCTGATAAGAAAAATATTTTTGTGTCAATAAACAAAAAATGATACAGTTTTTCAATATAATTGAAATTAGGACACCCAAGACAAAAATATCATAACATAACTTTTATAAGAAATAGACTCCAGATGCAAGACTTGACCCAAAGGATTGTGAATAGTGGAAAGATCAATTTAAAGAGGGAGTCGTAGTGAGCAGATAAAGTTCGTGATAAATGCTAGCACTGTCAATCACCTTCCTTGAGTCCATCACCTGAAATTTACAAAAATTAGAATAGAATTTAGTAACATAATTCATGTCACAAGTAAGTTTGCTAATAGATAGTGAATTGCAATTATATTTAGGAAGATAAAACACAGATTGAAGAATAAGATCCTTTGTGCTTCACACTTCCTCTTCCTTCCACAGATGAGAGGGATTCATCTGCGATTTTAACTGCAACATGGCGTTCGCAAGAATGGAAGGATTAGAAAAAGAAGTCATATCACCTGTCAAGTGATCAAATGCTTCGAGGTCCAGAAGTTTTTGAAGAGCTTCAAGTTATTCATTGCCGAAATAACTATGTACATGAGACTTGCCTTCCTTGATGTTGTGTTTGCTTGATTTTCCCCCATAACCTTTGATTTTCCCCCATAACCTTTGATTTTATCGGGCTTTTAATCTGCAAGTTTTCCATAAATTTTCCAACACTTCTCCTTCAGAAGAACAAGCTTCTTGTAATGCTCACACCACAGTCTGTTCACATTTGATTTGTGAGTATATAAAGTCGAGTAGTCAACATTTGATGCAGTAGGATTATCTGTCATTGTGAGTTCCTACTTGCTCCCTTCCCTTCGTACTTCATCAAAGGTTTCGCAAATTGAGGGATGAGATTTTGTTCCCATGATTTTGCCGATGACTTCATCTAGTTCCTTGCTAAGTCCTAGAAGGAACTTGATGGTTCATTTCTAGTTGGCAATTATCTAGTAAAGAGCAAAGTTTTGTAAGGATCTTCATGAGTATGTTTCATAAATATTTAGTTGGAGCCAATATTTGGAGAGAGTGTTGAAGTATTGAGTAACAATCAACACTTTTTTGTTGTAGGTCATGTAATCTAGTTTAAATGTCAAAAAAACTCGGAGGTGTTGTCAACACCTGAATAGGTTTTCTTTGTGGAATCCCAAATTTCTTTGATCGTTTTGTATTGGAGGAAGTTTTATTCAATTTCGTGATCATGGAGTCGACAAGCCATGACATGACCATGTCACCTTCAATCTTTCATGCCCAATATAGCATCCGTAATTCCTAGTGCAGGATTTTCCTTGATGAGATGATCATCTTTTCCTTTACCACAGATATACACAAACACAAATTGAGACCAATGGAGGAAAATGTTGTAATATAGCATGTGAATAGTGATTCATGAAGAGTTTTTAAATATTGTAGAACCAAGCATCCTAGGTTCAAGTTCATAAGAGGAAGGAGCAACTTTCACGCCATATTTGTTTGTCATGATGAGGCGAAAAGAAATTGGTTGTCGACGGGCAAAGGATTTCCACCTGAGAGAGAAATTGGATGTCACCAATAAAGAATTTCTACTCAAGTAAAACACTGTCAGCATTGACACGGGATTTCTACGAGAGAGATAAAGGATTTCAACCAGAGAAACTATTTGTCAACAACAGAGAATTTTCGTTTGATAACTCGGTACAGCAGCTACACAAATGTGATGTTGGCTCGGGTATGAGATTTCTGCTAGAGAGAGAATTGAGCCGAAGGATGCATGTTAGGATTTGCACTACAGAGAAAAATTCAATTGAGAGGCGCCTGAAGAGACGAAATTGCATCTGCAAGAAAGGACTTGTGCCTGCAATGAAGGTCTCTAGGATTTCCACTCCGCCAAAGAAGGCAAGTGATGCCACAGTCAAGGAGAAGGGTTGTCAGGCAATGAAGCTGCTAGGTAATGTAACAACAAGGAGAGGACTGGTTGAGTAAAGCACAAGGAAAAGAGAGGCAGCAACAACAGTAAAGGCCGCAGGCGGGTCGGTGAAATTCCGACACCAACAGGAAAGATTCTAGTTTTTGGAGAGACTTTGATAGCTAATAAAAGAGCTAGGGTTTGTTTTCTTGCTTTGATACTATGAAGAATTTAGGGGAAACTTTCTTGAGAGGAAAAAATTCCCTAATTTTGTCATTAAGCAAATAATAAATATATATATAGCACAAACTAACCTTCATACAATTAAAGGAAAATTTAAGTCATCATGATGAAAAGGAAAGAAACAAAAACACAAATATGGATAATTAAAGGAGAATAATTCTCCCTCTCAAATGTAACAATGAACCCGTAGTTTCCTAAACCTTGTAAGGTAAGAGAAAACAATAAATGGGGTCATAGCTAGATGACCTAATTTTATCATATAACCAAAGATTTTAATCTATAGTTTTAGATATATAACAATAGAAAGATACATGATAGAAATTAAACACTATGACTAATACATATAATTTCCCTTCAAAAATTCTTAAAAGTTGTATAATACATTTTGATGATTAAAATCATACACACTTAAACATTAATCAATATGATTAATCCATAAGAATGGTTATGGAAGTATAGTCATGTTACTTGATAACATAAACAAACTATTTTTCTCACTCAAGCATAATTACTAAAGTTATTAAAAATGTTGGAGAGAAATTTGTCTAACAAAATTATCTGCATATGTTGCACGTCAAGCTTGATTGTGAAAATGATCAATATGATGAATGACACTCCTAAGAAAAGGGAGATTACTATTACACAAGTCAACTTCATAGTTAGCCACTCGAAAGTTAATCAATCAATTACATTAAGGTACTCAATCCTTATTAAAAGGAATAATGTATCATTGAGCTTTGTTCAAAATTACGCAAGATTAGGCACGCCTTAAAGCTCGCCTAAACGCTTTTTAGAAAAAATCACAATGAGGCTTACTCACCCAAGCTAATACAGGCCTCGCCTCAAAGAACGCCTGAAAATTTTTAAGCTATCCACAATTTTTTTAACAAAAGTAAAAATAATATCAATATACCTTAAGTATTAATCTTCACATCACACATACTACATAACAAGAAATAAATGAATAAGATATCCATAAAAAATCATGTAGTTGAAGTTCTACTTATCAACATATTTATTATTTTTATTAATATTTGTATTGATGATTATTTATTAAAACGATAAGATAATTAGAATTAAAGATAATGAAGAATGAGAAACTAGGTGATGAGAATAATATAGACTTTAAAATTAAAAAACTCAAATATTGATGACTTGTTAAATTCATGTTTAAGTGGAGCCAGTATGAGTGAGAGAGAGATTTCTGTTAAACTAATTTTGATTATTAAGACGTGAGATAAATAATTCAATATGCTGATAAATTTAATGAAAATTAAAGAAAATAAAAATATGTCTAAAAATAAGACTTGAGATAAATAATTCAATATGCCAATAATTTTAATGAAAAATAAATGGGTGATGAGAATAATATATACTTTTAAATTAAAAAACAAAAATGTTGATGAATTGTTATATAAATGCTTAAGTGGGGCCAGTATGAGAGAGAAAAATTTCTATTGAACTAATTTTGATTATTATGTTTTGTTATTTTAGTAATTTATTTTTTTATCTTAACTTATTTTGATTGTTTAATATTTTTATTACCCAATTTATTTCATAATTTCATGTTTGGCTATTAACGTCTTTGGATATTAACGTGTTACTTCTAATTATAAACCATCTTAACTTGTTCCTTCTTTTCCAATTTTAATGTTGTTATATTACATTTTAATATATTAATAATTTTATGTTAACAAGTAAGAATATTAATATGTTATTCCTTACTTCACACTTTATAGTTTATCTAATATTTATTAATTTACATAATTTTTAAATTTGAGACATACCACGCAAAACACCCTGAAGCTTACATCTCACCTCATGAAAGAAAAGCGCCTCAGTACCCAATTACAAAATTTTAAACATTGTCATTGAGCCTATAGCTTGTTAGCTCCCCACAACATGAAATTATACTTATATGCATAAGTTAGTAGATATTTCTTCATAATCAGCATATCATATTAAACTTATGCAAAAGTTGTAGATATTTCTTCATAATTAGCACATCCAGTTTTCTTCTGAGGCAGGTTGAGAACTTGTTTATTTGTTGCTTCAACTTGGCAATGTCTTTAGATTATGCACTGAGGTACATTTTAAGGAAAATATCCTGATATTGGCAGAATATTTTGAGAGGCTTGTCAAAAAATTATCAATCATTACAAGTGATTATTACAATAGGTATTCCATGTTGGTAAATTATTTCAGTCCAAATGAAATTGAGAACTTTGTCATCATCTTAGGGAGCATTTTTGCTTCAATCTATTTCATAAAGTAGTTGATCATAGCAACTATAATTTTTTTTACCCCAAAGGGGTGGGTCAAATAAGTACATGATGCCCCAAACGATGAATGTCGTGGAATTCAAATAGGTTGCAGTTTGTGAGATGACTAGAGTTAAAATTGAGCTAATTTTTTACGCTACAAGCATCATTTAAATAATTTCTCTACATCTATGTAAATAGTCAGCCAGAATAGCCCCTTGCAAGGTGGCCTTGTCCCGTGAAAATCAAAAATTTGGAGGGGCCGCAGGTTTTGGCCCTCATTGCCAACAATCTTCGGAACCAGGCGTCATTACAGGATGCTTTTGGAGACGAAATGATATCCGAAATTCTGGAAATACCAATCTTCCGGGAACTTCATAATGATTTCTTTGAACTTACAAAGATGCACTAGGGGAAAACAATTACTGCAATTGCCTATGAAGACAATTTCCAAAACTCCAAAACAAATCTCACTCGGATCAAGAAGTTGAAATTACACCCAATAGAGGGTATGTTTTGGCCAAGGAGGGAGAATAACGGAAAGGAAAGAAATGATCATCATCTCAACCATTTCCCTGATTATGGGGAAAAATTATAATAATACAGTAAGAGACTGCAGTAGAAAAATTATGAAGCTTGTACAATCATCTATTAACCGGATGTCCTCAGATAGAATTCACAAATAAGTGAAAAAAGATCCAGAATGAATTAATGAAAGTTATTACAGACAACTACACAGCAATTCGAGATGAAAGAAGCCTGTAAACACAGATTACAGTTGAATATCATCTTGTTCATAGTCACTATTCAAGAGAATATTATGAAAACTAGTGCAACCAATGATTAAAAACAGTAAAATAAAAAATGAACTTTCCAATAATCTCTGGTAACCTTATAAGCATAGGAAAATACCAGCAAAACAAAGAGCTAAAGTTTATAGTGCTAATAACAAACCTTCCCTTGCTATCAGTGTCAATTATTATTCGATTTTTGGAAAGCTGCTCTTGTATCAAAATCACCTAAAATTTTAAATCGATCAAACCGATGTTTAGATTTACAACAGATGTCAAAGCAAGGAACATATATGGTGAATTTGAACAATAAAGATAGTTTCATGAATATTGGAAGGTAATTTCACTTCTATCTACCACCGCATATAGTCAACTGGAAAGCTACTGCCATATCAACATAAGCTTTTTTCCACTAACTAAAGAATTACAGAAATTATGAAAATGAAAACATAAACCAAATGCAAGACTTGATATTCCAAAATAGATTTACAATGAAACCGTATGTCATTCAAAAACCTGAATGGTTGAACCGAAAAATAATTTTGTTAATAAGAAACTAATCATAGAAAATAAATAATTGAAAAGCAATTTCTTAAATAAATTGTGTTGTTTTTCCTCAAAAGTAAAAAACGACAAATAACTTAATGTAAAAAGCATTTAAAACAAATAAGAGCCACAAAGAAAAGTAAAATCAATAAATGTAACGCAAAAATTTTCTGCCATACATCTTTTGTGTTCTAATTTTAATATGTCATGTAGATGGTAAGATGATGCATGAATTACCAAATATCAAAAAAAAGTAGTCTTCCTACAAAAAAAAAAAAAATTAACTCAATTATTTTTTTTGTTTTAGACTAGCATACAAACCTAAATATGTTAGGCCTCGAACTCAAGACCTAATGATTAGAGAAAAAACACCCAACTAATAGGTCAATTGGGCTGCACGTTTAAATTGAATAATAGAGTTTTTTTGAAAGATGCACACTTAAATTTAATAATAGAGTTCTTTTGAAAAATGCAGAAGATGGCAAACAAAAGTCCTACAGTTATTTTTAAAATAATGAAAGAAAATATTTAAACATTTCATTTCAAAAGATGCAGAAGTCTGACGATACACAGCACAATAAAAAAAGGAAAGAAGATTGAGTAGTAAGTCATAACAATGAAGGTTCTAGTAGCAACATATAGGGCTAAGAAAAGCGAACACAGAAGACCTTTCAAAAATTATACTTCGCCGCAGTTAGATTCCTTTGACTTATCATAATATGATAAATAAATGCTAATCAAATTACCAATGTACGATTACCTTCTCATTTCCTTTAATAATGAAGTAACCACCCGGATCAAGAGGACATTCACCTTGAACATTAATCATACAATGAGTAGAACAGAGGAGCAGAACTAAAAGTAAACAAAATCATAAATAATAGAGAAAACCAAACCAAGTTTGGCTAGTTCAGCTTCATCCTTTCCACTTAACACACAACTGCTGCTGCGGAGCATAATTGGCATTCGCCCAATAACAAGGTCTTTCTGAACATAACACGTAGAAGACTATGGCATCAATAACAAGTTTTCAAAAGGATTCTGAATCAAAAAAAAAAAAAAAAAAAAGTTACCTTGTACTCCTTATTCGTTTGATTTGGTCTGGTGTATTCGATATCAACCTTTATTGGCGCAGCATATCTGAATATAGGGATAAAGAAATTTAATCAATCAAAACTGCAAAAGCAGAATAGGCATACTATTAACCCAGACAGCTAAAAACATCAAAAGCGAAATCCTACATTTCTTAAGAGAAGAATTGAAAAGTAAATTATGAGACCACCTCAACCGCAGATTAAAGCAGGAAAACTCTAGAAGCAATGAACTGAAAGGAAATAAACAAAGCATGAATGTCAGATGTAAAGCCCTAATAAGCTCATATCAAAGTGAATATGGTCATAGTTGGATTTTAATTTTTTATCTTCAATAAGGATATTGGACAATCTGAATCTGCAATTCTATCCTTGAAACTTGCATTTTGTATTCTATTTAAAAGTATCAAAAAAGAGTATAAAATCATGCTCAGAACTAAAAGGGGAATTCAAAGACCTGTTGAAGGACCTGGCATAAATCCAATCAGAGAAACTGTCCGTAGAAAGGACCTTCTTCATGTGGACTAACAAGACTTAATGGCCGCAATACAGTTAACTGAAATGGACAAGAGATTGAAAGAAATATTAGGGAATAGATTGGAAATATTGATCTAGGTGTCCCGGACCATATACTGAAACTGACACTGTGAATGAACCCACGAGTACAGTGAAAAAAATCGCGGCCAAGAGGTGAACTCTGGAGAAAAATGGTAGTTTCTAGACAAAACCTATTATCCTGAGTCTGAAGAAGAAAAGCCAACCCCCTGAGTCCAAGTGATTTGAGGGACAGGTTGAAAAAACACCCCAAATAACCAAATCCCTATCTAAAGAAATCGTTAATACCTGAAAGTTCAAGCTCTTTATCTTGAATTTCATAGATGTCGAAAAACCTGATTGACCGTGTTGCATACTTTGAGTTGAAGAAGTCAATTCTCGACATCAATAATGCATTGTTGTGTTGAATGCTATTCACAAATCTTAGTGATCAGCTCTCATGTGGTTTTCTTGCTTACCACTAGGAACCATCACTTCCTTCGCAAAGTTTAGAAGGATGTTCATCACTCAATTTGAAAGTGCCCGATGGTCATAGAAGAGCTTAAAGGCATTGCTGAGAATGCATCAAGAGTCCGACAAGCCCCTCTAGATTTCAATAACAAGATTTCAAAGACAAATGCTAGAGGCTAAAGATCAAGAGCCGTTTGTTTCCTAAATCTGTGAGGGACCATTCAGATGCTCTCAATCCGCAACAAACAAGTACATTAGTGAGTTGCTTAAACTTGCGAACGGCCATGTAAATGTTGAGGAATAAAATAATAAAGACGGGGCATAAGCCAAAAATCATGAAGTGTGATACCGGGCAAAACGTTTGAGACAATGCCATCAAGAATCAACCCATGCTAAGATGTCGCAAATAGGCAGGCTCGTCAATAGCAGATCCAGCCGCCTACCAAATCATATTTATTAATCAACACCATAGGCAAACACCGACTAACAAAAGAGGCAATTTCCGGCAACAAATTGGACACCACAATAAAATATCTCACAATCACACCTCTGCAATTATCAATGGTTGAATTGATCAAAGATATCCAAAATAGAGAGTATTTTTGGCGGTCAAACCACATGAAGATGGGACCTCAAAGGGACATGACCAAATACTGTGTGTTCCATAAAACCATGGCATGAAAGAGAACTGTCATCACCACAACAATTTAGTAAAACTTATTTATGCAAGAAAGCTAAAGGAATTCATACTGAAGGATCCCAATAGAAGATTAAAAAAAGTTGGTTGCAAGAGAAAGGAAAAGTATGTCCCAACTCACTTCATCCATACCGTAGGAGTTATACCTACCCACTCATGCAAACCTGTAGAAACTACTCATCAATCTTAGCCTTAAGCAACTAAGATCATGGTGAAATTAATAGCAATGATGCGAGCACCCACAACTAAAGTCACACCATTTACATTCTTTGAAGATAAGAGGCCAATTGACAAAACCACTAAAATAATGCAATCATAGTAACAAGCCTGTATAATCCAAAAAATATTTTTATTTCATCGTAGCTCAAACATTACCCTACACAATATAAATATAAAATAACAAAATAAATAAAATAAGAATCCCTCTAAATAGGGAAGAACATAAAATAGGAAATATAAACAAAAAGAAGTGTCGTTATTGGAGAATATTCTAAGAGAAGAATAAAAATTTTCTAATGAGAATTTACACTTTCCTATACTCCCCCTCAAGTTGGGTTGTATATTGTATAAACCAAACTTGGATTTCAATTCATCATGGCTGACCCTTGGTAACAATCATTTGGTGAGAATATGAGTACATTGAAATCTTGTGGGAACATAGCAGAGGTGTTGGTTAATCTCAATGTGTTTTGTTATGTCATGATGCATAGGATTATTGGCGTACTAATAACCCCTTGAATATCACTAAACATCTTGATTGTGTTTTTTCCCTAATCTTAAATTCCTTTGAAAACCTTTGAATGCACATTCCCTCACATATTCCTGGGGTTTCATGGTGAACTCTGGCGTCTGCTTCGTTTCATGGCGAACTTTGGCATATGCTTCGTTGAATTCTCGCTTCATCGTGCTCAAAGAAGGGGTTCGCACCTCGACATCTTCTGCTTCGTCCTTCGTCGCACTTCCTCTGTTTCGTTATGTTTTGTCCTTCGTCGTGCTCGAAGAAGAAGGGTCCGCGCCTCATCGACTACATCTGCTCATTGAAGGACGATTTCTGACATCTTCCACACTGGATCACCCGTTCCCTTTCATCGTCTGCGCTCGAAGAAAAAAGGGTCTCCTCTACTCTTCGGCGTTTGCTCTGTCCTTAACTGCGCTCTTCACTGTTTCTAACGCCTCGCCTCCTTCAATTGGGTGATGGTTTCGGATGGAACTTATGTTGTTGCCCTTACGAGTGTTCACGCCTCACGTTCTCCTAAATCGTATTTTTTTCCTGCCTTCTTTCGCGTTGCTGGAGAGCGACGAGTTCTGCCCAAGAAAGCTGGTAGGAATAATGGGAAGTCAACCATATTCTTTACTGAAGTTGAATGTTATCAATTTGTTTCCTCATGTCGTCTGAATTTAGTCGGAAAATTTTTTATAGTCATCCAAAAATGGAGTTGATTCATAGAGAATTTGAGATTACGTACTTAAACGGACGACATATCCTTATTCAACTTAAAAATGAAGAGAATTGCACACATGCATATTTGCTAGAAGACTAGTTTGGATTGTTAACAAAGTAATGAAAATTTTGAAATAGACTGTCGATTTTAACTCACAAACGAAACCACCAACCATACCAGTCTGAATTCGCCTCCCAGGTCTGAAATTTCATTATTTTGCTCAAGAATTGTTGTACTTTATTGCTTCAACATATGATAAGTCACTCAAAACGAACATTCTTACTTTTAATCTTCCACGTCCTTCAGAAGTCAGGGTGCTTCTTGAAAGGGACATCATATTAATCGCTCTTGAGGAAATTTGGTTAGGCTCACAACATCAAGGATATTGGCAAAAAGTAGTTATTGAGTTTTTCCCTATGTATTGCTCTCACTATCGTATGTTCAGTCACTTCAATTCGCAATGTCACCACCCACACCCCGATCCAAAATCAAAAAAACAAAGTGCTCAGCCAGATTTAAAGATCACCCTCCTCCTAATACTCTTGTTTGTCACAAGGACATCCCCACTCACATTGTGGTGACCGTACCATTCAGTTCACGAGCTGACGTTACTGTAGGTTTCACTACCCCCGTGGGAAATCTTTCAACTACTCAGCCTCCACATAATGCTCAAGATGTAGGCCCCTTGTTTCCTCCTGTAGAACCTTTGTTGGTGGTGGCAGAGGATACTTGTGATACTTCACCTACCCTATAACCTATCATTGATGCAATAGTTAGCAATCTCATAAGGGAATGTCAAGCTCTGGGTGTGCCCCAGCAACAAGTTCAACATTCTACCTTACGTGAGCTCTCTACTACGGCCCTGCCATCTCATCAGATCGAGCAAGTTGTTACTGTCATTCAGGCACAAGGGGCGCATGATGTGCATGATGTGCAACAGCCTACACATGTCTGGCAAACTTTGGACCATGACACTGATCAAATGAGTCAGGCTTTGGATAAGAAATGGAAAGTTTACACATCCAAGAAGAAAAAGAAAAATAGAGGTCTACTGGAACTCAGAAATTTAATAAATGATACCTTAGTTATTTCGGGTAATGGCAGTGGACTTAACCATTTGTCGGTTGGATTCTTATCTAGAACCAGAGGTAAAAGGTAAGGATACTTTGGGTCGTTTCTCATGCTCTTTTTTGTTTGACACTCCCAGTGTTTGGAGATTTTTAGACTAAAGTTTACTTATCCATGTTATATTTTGATTTTTTGGTACACACCTGTTTGGGACCTTGGTGTGTATTGTACCGGGTACTTTAGGTTCCAGTGTGGGCCCTCACATCCTAATTATCTGTATCTTTCCTTTTTAATATATTTGTCCTTGGGCTTTCTTAAATATATATATTCGGCATTTAAAATATTTAAAAATGTGTTATTCTCAGTCATTCAATTAAAACTGTCTTTATCACACTGAAACTGCTATCATGGAATTTCCAATAAGAAAGTTCAGTTTTTAATGTGATGACTACTTTAGCCGTATTCTCTCTAATAATCTCAATATAGAAGTCTTTGCAAATCCTATAGTCAATGGACCTGCAATATTTTTCTCGAAATGAATAAAGTGATGAGTGACAACACATCTTTTATATAATTGATACAATGAGTCATGTCTTATCCTCGTATAACATTTTTTATCATTACGGTTAACACTTTTTGCTTTTGCTACAACTGCTTGATTATCACAATTTATCATAATGGGGTTTGTTAATATAAAGTAAACAAGTTAACAAATTTTCAAGTTGTTCAACTTTAAAAGAAACAAGATAGTGCATCTGTAGACTAGTGTTTATTTAGTAAATTTGATGATATTATACCACCATAAAATGTAAATGCATAACCACCTGGCTTTTGTATCATTATTGTCAGCAATCCAACTAGCATTACAATATCATTCTAGTATTATAGTAAAACCACCATACTGAATGTAATAGTTTATTATGTCATTTAAACATTTTAAAATCCTTCCTATGACTTTCTAGTTAATTTCACTTGGGTTATTAGTATGTCTACTCAATTTTCTTATGACATAAGCAATATCTCTCGAGAATAATTTGTTAGATACATAAGATAACAAATTATTTGAGAATATTTTAATTGTGATACACTATCAGACAAATTCTTAATAAGATAAAAAGATTTATATGGAGTGCATGTGAGATTTACATCTTAATAATTAAACTTTGTAAGTTTATGAATATAACATGACTGTGATATAAAAATTTTATTTATATATCTACTAATTTGTACACCTATTACTTAAATCTTTCTTACCAAGTTGAGTAGATAGAAAATCTGTAATGTTGTTTATAATATATAGATTTGTGATGAAAATTAAAATATCAATATAAAAATATAAAATAATATAATTATTATCAACAGTTTTAATATTAATATATTTGACTCACTAATCAAAAGGTCATATGATAATACTATCTTATCAGTTTTTTCATTTTATTGTTTAGGAGCTTGTTTTAATTCATACAAAAACTTTACTAATTTAAAATATTATTTTTTAATTGCCTATAAAACCTTTAGGTTGATATATATAATTTTTTTTTCATTTAAATCACCATTTAAAAATGCAATCTTTACATCCATTTAATGTCTTACTGGGAAGATAAAGCTAATATAAATGTATTGTAAAAATACTTACTATATGAGAATAAACATCAAAATAATTAAAGCCATAATTTTCTGTATATCATTTGACTACTAATCTTGTCTTTTATTTATCTGTAAATCCATCTTTTTTTTTTTAATTCATTTACATCATATAGTTTTACAACCAAGAGGTAAATCACAAACCATCCAAGTCTTATTGGATAAGATGGAATCTATTTTATTATGTACAGCCTCTTTCCAAAAAATAATATCTATAGAATTCATAGCTTCATCAAATATGATAAGATTATTTTCTAAAATAAACATTTCAATTAAAAAAGAGTAAAAACCATCATCTAATTTATTTTTCTAATTTTTTTTGCCTTTTTTATTTTTTTTTTTATTTTCACTTATCAAAATAATATAATCATTATTTATTATAATTTTTTTATCTAAGATTATTTATTTTCAATTGATTTTATAAATTTATATTTCATAAGAATTATATCTTCAAAAAATATAACATCTTTATAGTTCATATTGATATTATAATAAATATCACTAATATCTGAGTTAAAAAAAAAAGGAAGAAATTTCAAGGCAAGACTATTAAGAGAATATCCTATAAATACATATCTAGTTTTAGATCATAATTTTCTCTTTTCACATTTTGGAATGAATATTTTAGCTAAATAGCCCCCAAACCCTTAAATACTTTAAATTGAATTTTTTCCATAGTTTATAAAGTATTTGATTAAAATTCTTATAAAATATTTGATTTCAAATAAACAAGCTGGCAATAAAGCTCTACCCTATAGATTATTTGACAAAATTGAGGAGATTAATATTGTATTTATCATATTAAGTAGTGTTTTATTTCTTCATTCTGCAACTTCATTGAATGATGATAAATATGGAGGAGTAACTATATATATAGTATCATTAGCTTCTCAAAAATTATTAAATAAAAGTAAAATATGCTTCCCGCCTCTACCTAATCATAACATCTCAATTTTCTTATTTAACTAACTTTTTACTTCATAAACATATCAAAAGCTTCATCTTTAATTTGCTTAAATAAACATAACAAAGCTTTAAAAAATCATACATAAATGTAATAAAATATATTTAACCATCTATAACAAATTATCATTTAAATTATTAACATCACCATGAATAAGATCTAATAAATTATTTTGTTTAACAGAATTAGATTTAAATTATTTTCTAACTGTTCGGCTTGAGAACAAATTCATACTTTACATCTTTATTTATATCATTTTTAGATATTAAATCTATATGCAACATCCTTTTAATTATTTTATAATTTACAAGTCCTAATTTTCCGTATCAAATATTAGAATAAATAATAAATAAAATTTAGGAATCCATACGTGAGATTTTATTGCTAGATAATAATAAACTTAGCTAAATAAACCATTACATAAATATACAGTTCCAACAAATGATTCATTTTTTGTTATAATAACTTTATTTCACTTGAATAAAGATGAGAACCATGTAAGGCAAGTAGTGAACCACTAATTAGATTTTTTTAATATTCAACACATGCAAGGCAATCTAATTTTAAACATTTTTCTCTAATTAATTTTAAACATTTTTCTCTAGTTAATTTTAAATCAATATCTTCTCTAACCACATTAACTAATACTCCATTGCCCATGCTTACACTTCCTCTCGATGCATCCTCAAAGGAAGAATCATTGACATTAGAAGTGATCATATTAACTTTGCTCAAAAATCTTGCTACTTTCTTTGCATGTCTTATCTTTTCGATAATAACAAAAATTTACAAGTCGGGTGGTTCTCCCACATACTTATATTGAATCTCATTATATTTTTTATTTTTATTGTAAAATTCGTGTGAGATTTGTTTCTTAAATTTTTTATTGAATGACTTAGGGTCTGTTTGGGGCAGTTGCAGCTTATCAATAAGTTGTTTGCGGATAAGCTAGCTGGCTGTTTGTTTTCTGTGGTTTGAGAACAGTTGTGCAACAGTTTTTTTCTAGACATATGACCATTATGCCCCTGTATAGTAATGTTATTTGTAACAGAATTGTCATAATCATATATTTTGTGTGAAAAGAATATCATTTTAGCATAATTTTTTAAAATGGGTTTGCAAGAGCATGATGAAGCAATCTCACAGTATTTGTCTCCTACCAGTGATGATAGTGATCATAGCAATGATGATCAATGAAAAAATACCTTTGAGGCATTTCTTATATAAATTTTCAAAGTGAACCCAAAGGACTATGAATGCATAATATTCTCTCAAAAAAAATTCTTGTGGCTTTGTGATGCAATGGCTCACTCCATAAAGTTTTTGTGTGAAAAGAATATCTTTCTAGCATAATTTTTTAAATTGGGTTTGTGATGAAGCAATCCTATTGTATTTGTCTCCTAGCAGTGATGATTGTGATCATGGAAAAGATGATCAATGAAAAAGTACCTTTGAGGCATTTCTAATAAAAATTTTCAAAGCGAACCCAAAAGACTATGAATGCATAATATTCTCTAAAAGAAATTTCTTGAGACTCTGTGATGCAATGTCTCACTCCATGGAGTTCCTGTGTGAAAAGAATTTTTTTTAGCATAATTTTTCAAATTGGGTTTGCATGAGCTTGGTGAAGCAATCTTATTGAATTTATTTCCTAGCAATGACAATAGTGATCATGGCAATGATGATCAATGAAATAGTACATTTGAGGCATTTCTTATAGAAATTTTCAAAATAAACCTAAAGAGCTATGAATGCTTAATATTCTCTCAAAGAAATTTCTTGAGGCTCTGTGATGTTATGCCTCACTCCATGAAGTTTGTGTGTGTGAAAAAAATTTCTTTTTAGGATAATTTTTTAAATTGGGTTTGCATGAACATCGTGAAGCAATCTTGTTGTATTTGTCTCCTAGCAGTGATGATAATTATCATGGCAATGTTGATCACAGCCGAAATCCAACACCCCCCTCCCCTCCACCCCCCATAAGGTCTCTTCTTCTGCTCAAATTCACAGTAAACTGAAGCACCAACACCAACGGCACCCCAGTTTTCAAGTCCGCAACAAACAGAAACACCACATCACATAAGGTCTTTTCTTCTGCTCAAATTCACAACATGCAAAAGCACCAACACCAAACGAAAACACCACAACCAAAATCTACCACAAGAAACAGAAGCACCAACACTAAACAGAAAAACACAATCGAAATCCAAACGGTGCAATCCACGAGAAACCAAAAGATCTCAAACATTATGTGCAAAACCACCTAGAGAATATTGGGAAAAGAGATTTTGGAAGAAGATGGCGTCCCGAACGACGGGTTCGGGCAAAGGAAGCAAGAGCTCTGCGGGAAAGGAAAGAGCAAACGACGAACGCGGGATCGAATCTAAGGGGCAAGCGCATAAATGAAAGGAGGAGAAAAGTGGGTCACACAGTTCATGTTTTATTAAAAGCGGCTGCGCCGCAAGGAAAACGCCGCCCTAAATGGCAGAGAAGAGCGGCCCTGAGTCAATCCACGGGTGAAAAGCCCCCCAAAGGGGCCCTTAAGAAACATCTTATTTCTAATATATCTAAGTGTTTGTGCAAATTTACACTGATGATGATGATTTTCCTATTATTGATGCAATTATAAATGTTTCCATCAAGTTTATGACATGATCTTTTAAATAATGAGTAATATCTTGAATTTCATTAATTTGATCTAATACAATGCAAGAATCATTCATCTGATATTGGTTGAATGATTCAATTTAATAATTTTCAAAACTGACATCTTCATTTCCATATCTTGATTGAAGCTTTTTCCAAAGCTTAAAAGAAAATGTTGACCTACAAAATATAACATAAAGAAGATCAAAAACTACACTTAGAATGTGCCCAAAATGAAGAAAACCAATCTCTTGTGAAATTATCCTTTACCAAGTGCTTAATTGAAAAGAAATTATTTCCACTTCCCAAATTAGATTCGAGTGAAAGATAACTAAACATTGTCGAAATTAAACTTAGACATGTTAACCAGTATATTGTTCCTTTTGTAATCGTTTAAAATGTGTTCCTACAAATTTTTTGGCCTAATATCATCTTGACGAAGTGATATTTGTGTAGACATCTTAATTTGATGAAAATTTATTGATCTACTCTAAGATTGTCGAAACTACAAAAGTAAATTCAAAATATAAAAAAGAAATCAATTTAGCACAATTAAGAAAATAAAAATAAAATCAATGAGATTGATATAGTCTGGAAGGGAGGCATGTCGATGGCAATAAATTGTGGCTCTCGCTTTTACTCCCACGATACACTATGTCAACTTGTCTTAATTGTGTGTGCAATGGGCAAAACTTCGAACTATTTGCGCCTCTAATTGCCCAGAAAGAAAGAAAGTTCGATGGAGAAAGTAAGAAAATTCAAATTTTTTTCTTTCCCTTTCATGCTCATACTCTCATCTATTTATAATTGAAAGATGATAATAAAATAATAAATATCATTTCAATTTTGTGACCATTAGCGGACGTTATTTTAAGTTACAGATTTATTAATTTATTTATATTTATGTTATTGTTATAACATTAAAGGTTTTAAATATAAATAATGTTAATTTAACGGTAATTATTATTATTAAATTTCAATTAATTATAGCACTTCCTTATTCCCTCCTTCAGAAATGCTAAGATATCAAGGTAATTTAGGGTCAAGTAGGTCTGAGGCCAACCAAAAAAAAAAAAATTGCAGGAAATATTAAATAACTCACCCAAATAACATAGTTAAATAATCAAATGGGCTATTCTTAATAATTTATGAGCTCACTTTCGCAAAACCAACTTCAAGCTCCTTAAGTAGCTAAAATTGCCTCTTCGATATCACATGAAGGACAAGGATCGACTCCGAAAGTCAACTATCCTAATGTGAACTAGAGAATGAGGCCAATTTAACAAAGCAATATCTCTCCTTCCAATTGATCATTTTATTCAACAATTGTTCGATTTGGATGTGAGTCAACAAGAATGATATGCTACCATCTCCAAACAATTTAACAATAAAAGGGTGGCAAAACAAGTTCAAATTCCACTCAAGCTTCACTTCTCTCAAACTGAGGATCAAAGTCATAATCTCGCCATTGAATTCGACATAAAGTTTACAATCATTATATCAAAACACCAAGGTCATAGTGAGAACCAGGGTCAAGTCAAAAATAATCCTCAAAAACATGAATTTCATCATCAAACTATGAGTTGGACAACTCGCTCCCATTTGGAACTGTCAGCAAATATGTGTTATTATATATAAATCGTGGCATATCCTTTTGCCCTCAATAAGGCAACATGTTATGGCTTGAAATTGAAAACAAACCAACAACCAAAATTCTTTAAATGTGAGGCATCTCATTTATTTTGGAAACTAAGAACAACAAAATAAAATAATCTAGAGAGAGAAAATCGGCAAATTTAAAAGAGACAAATGAGATTTTGATTGGTGGGGTATGAATATTTATAGTGACTACTTCGACACTCAACGCCATGTTAAATCAAGGGGACATCATGATTACAGCACAGTGTTCAAAGCAACTGAGATGCCTCAACTAGCTAAACCAAAAGAGATTTGGCTCCCAAGATGTTAATGACTTCAAACCTATGCCTGAAAGATTCCATCCCCAACACAGCTTGACTCCAATGGCTCGCCATACAAAACAATCATTCATTCATTCAGAACTAATTTTTTCTTATTCAAACCATTTGGTTCAAGCTTAGTTCAGAAAAAAAAAATAAAGAGAAAAACACTATCATACAAAAAAGAATTGAATACATAACAAAATAGTAGCAGGGGAGGCTTACAAACATGACAAATATGCCATAAATCAAATGTATAAAATATTAATAACAAAAAATTTGATCCCTCACCAGTCACAGCCCACAACAAGACCACAACAACAACAACAACAACAAAGCCTTAATCGCACAACAACAAAGCCTTAATCCCACAACAACAAAGCCTTAATCCACAACAACAGAGCCTTAATCCCACAACAAGACCCGATAAAAAAATGTGACCAGTCAACACTTCTGCAAACAAACTCCTAGTTCACATAAAGTGATAAGCAAAGTCACCACCCACTAAATATTGGATGGATTTAAGCAACGCCAGGGTATGCCAAACTATAATAATCTCAGCATTTAAACACAAGAGTTTCTCGCCCATACAACTAACTACCTCACTTGACAAATCAAGTTGCTTCTCCAAAGTAAACAACATCTCCTACACCACCAACACTCTAGAAGCTAGATTTGACAACTCGCCTCTAGCAAATTGAAGATGTTCCTACTGGGCGAGTAGCTATTTCATCAAATCGGCCGCCTATGCTGACACCTCTACTTATGCATCAGCTCAACAATGCAGACCAAGTCCCTATAGGGCGCCACCTCAACAATCTAAATTGACCATTCCATGACATAACAAATGTGGCTAACATGCACAAATAATTTGGCGGCAGCATCTTTAGCACGTCGAATTGGCCTCAATGATCTCACAACATTTTCACTAGGAAAATTAACCACAAAATCAAGGAATTTGCCAACTCAAACCCTTAAAAAAGTGAGCATTCATCGACATAACGACGATGACCTCTCTCTAAACCTAAATGTCACCCTCATAATTGATTACCATAATAACCAGCACATCTTCGACATGGAGGGATCCTAATATCCCCAGAACCTCATCCTCTTTTGCCAATTCAAATCAATGGAATATAATGTTAGAAAGAAAGCAGCAAATTAATTTGCAAACTTTGAACGACTTGCCAACCCATTTTCCACAACATCCTTCTCCAGGCAAGAAATTGTGTGGGCTCCCCAACGAGACCATTATCACCCCATCTGTTGGAGCAACCACAATCCTTTTTTTTTTTTTTGGTAACAACCCTCTTTTTCTATGTTCTCTTCTCAACAGTTGGCTACTGGCTCTCTAACATCGTAGTCATGATCACGCAATTAGCAACATGAAAACCTTCAACATCCATGGTTTATAGATTACAGAATATTGAAAATAATAAAAGTGGGGACTCACAACACACACCCCCCTCCCTAAAGAAATGAGAAATTTATAAGGGAGCAACCCACGTTGATGTGTGTTGAATGGCAAACACATTGAAATCCATGAACAAAAATGTACATTAACTTTTTCAAATATGCATGCTCTTCTCCAGAGTAATAAACACGGGAAACAGTAAAAATTATTCTTTGCAGTTAAGCTAAAAAGCCGAAGAGTATCACATGTGATGACAAATAAGGTATGGGCCCCACTCAAATGTCGAAATAGATTTCTTAATCTTATTCTTATCGCAGGAGCATCCCAACAAAGTAAGGAACCGCCCAAGTGAAAAAAGAGGCATGTTTGTCAAGTCAGACTCAGCATTATGTCACCCAGCCAAACTTAGTACAGACTCACCCACCAAATTCGATGGAGGCACCTTGCCAATTGAGCTCAAAACACAAGCTTGACTAAACAGGCTCAAGGGTCCTAACCATCTAAAATAAAGCAAACTCACGTGCTCATCCCAATAAAGCAGACTAACCTGTCAAGTTCGATGGAGGCACCTTGTCTGTTGGGTCCAAAACACAAGCTCTACTAGTTAGGCTCAAGGCTCCTACACATCAACCATAAAGCATACTCACACAATCATCCCAATGAAGCATCTACTATGACTCCAAAATGGCTTCACTTTAACCTATAATGGCCTTTACAAGCTAACCATGCCAAATAGGCTGTATAGATATATTTCAATCTAACAGGCGACCCAATGGCTTCTTCAACAAATCAGCCACCTAGCTCGATCTTTTATCAAAGTAACTAGCCCGTGTATCTGTTAGTCTCTTTATATGTATTATTAATTATTTAATTTTGTTTGCAGTGCTCAAAGCCCTAGATGCTAAACTATAAAAAGAGGATCTTGTGCCATGGATTAGTGTATTTTCTGCCTTTATCTCTACTCTATCTTTGTAGCAACTTGTGCCATGGATTAGTGTATTTTGCTGCAAATTTTATTTCTTTTGTGGACATTTCTCTATCCTTTAAATTAGTAAGTTTCTATTGTGACTCACAGATAGCTAGACATTCAGAAATTATCACGACATAAAAGAGTTGTCGGAGTTTGATGTACAAACTCCGCCATAGAGTAGGACGTTTTTAAAATCAAATTGAAACCATAATTCCAAGATGTATTGTTCTTTGTTGCATGTCCAATTCATTGTATTTGGTTATTGGGACGTAAAATTGTTCTAGATGATCTTGAGGCAAGTGCAATACAGATTCCCATTGGGATGAACAAAACATCAAACGAAATGGTGTTGATTCATGTTGGAAGTCAAGAAAATCAAACTAGTCTCAAAAGGAATGTTCCAGCTAGCATTAGATCCATTGTTATACACAACAACACGATATGGATGCTCCATGAATATTGGAGTACACGGCATATGTCATTTAGCCTCAAAAAGAATAACCCAGCTAGCTTTGGAAGCATGTTTTACATGGAAACCTAATATGAGGGAATGGTGGGAAACACAGAAACACAATATTAATCATCCATCAATACTTTAAATTCTAATATTCAGAATTCTAAAGTTTATCACTCTTTGTCATAACTTTATTTTTAATATATATGGAAAGAATTATAAATAAACAAACACTAATATTGCAAATCATATCAACCTTCATTCTAAAAATCCTAAACCACCTATCTTCTTAATCATATTCATTGCTCTAATTTTTCACTTCTGTCAATATATAATTCATTGGTTAAAACTGCTTAATTGATGAAAAGCATACATTAAGCTAACTCAATTCGAATATATTCGTGAGTGTCTCTAGAATAAATAAATCGAGATATGAACTTAATATTAATACTTAATGTGCTCCTGTTATAATTAAAACCCTTTGGTCGAAAACAACTACAATAATATTGACTATTTCATTGTGCATATCTTTAACAATCTCAATAGAAATTTGGTACGCATTATTTTTTTATAAATTCACAACAAATGAATTCTCATAATGCTCAACTTGTCAACTATATACCTTCTCGTGATCTTATAAAATCATATAAAGATTTTTTCTAATATAAATTTAAATCGATCGCATCAACACAAAAATCACTTATACTGAATATTCTTGACCTAAAATAAAATTTAATCTTGAATGTTGACAATATATTTTTTTATAGTTTGTTAATTTCCACGAGAACGTCATTTCAAAACTCATATTTGATTCTATAACTAATATTATAATCATGAAAACTTCTTTTCTTCACTACATGTATCAAAATGCTTCGCTAATCATCTGGCATTCACTTATTCTTCAAGATATCATTAGAAATATTTGCTAGCCAAACTACTCCAATATCAATTACAACTCTCAAAATCTCTATACGTATCTAAACTAGAACTAACACTTTACATTCATACAACTACATATTTTTCATTGCAGCTCTAAAGCTACCACATGAAAGGCGGTAAGTCATGAATGCCAATTGGATGAATAAGAAGTGTCCTTAATTTTTGCTAGTTATTATGGGAGTATATTATTTAGTTTTTATGTATGGGTGAATGAGTATCTCTTTGTAATCCCAATATAAATTGGTATGCAGTGGTTGTAGCTGCTTTAAAGAAGGCAATGACAAATATCAACTTCATTGTTGCTTTTCTTATTTAATCTGCTGCCTTCTTCTTATACTCTCAGTTAACGCTTTTGAATTTGCCGGCATCCAATAGCTGCCGTGGGTGCAAACAGAAATAAACAGACGCTGCAAATTAAATAATGAATTTCCTTACGTGCGATCAGACAAACGGCAGATATGTGGAGTGAGTTCTTCAGAAGAATGCTCAACGTATTCCTCAGGTCTCCCAATGGAAATTTTAGTATACCTGGACAATAATTTTCACTTGAATCATGATAAACAGCCCTAAAAATTCGATACAGAAAGAAGCATCTACTGACCTGAGATAAAGCGATGGATTTTGGGAGCACACAATGCGATCATTGGCCTTAATGATCTTTTTAATACCATGATTGGTGAAATAGTTGAACGAGTCGATGTGCTGCTTTACAAGGCCCCGAACCTGCCACGCATGGCCATAACAATCGACTGTAGAATAAGACGAAGAAAAACAAGGGAGATGTACCTTTAAGAATTCCGGAAGGAGAGCAAACTTGTCGACAGCGGACTTGATAGGCTTTGCGAGGTCGTTGTGAGTTTCCGCTGAACTGCAGGTAAAGAATGCGTTAGTTCGAACACTATGTAAGCGACAAAGAATCGAGAATGCCCAAGATACCCCATTTCTTCGGTGAACGCCTCCTGAATAATGCTGGCAATGCAACAAGTGGTGTTCTGCTATAAAATCAGAGGGTTTAAGAATTTCTTTTTAGAAGCCAGGAGAAAGGTAAACACGGCATGGTAATGGTGATGGTGGAACTAGGGCGGAATTCAAAGGGAGGGCAGGGTAGGGTTTATGCAAGAAGCGCTTTGTTCCCGCAAATAGTATCCAGGATGGAAGGCATTGCAAACGTCCGAAATTTTTAAAGCTTTTCAAGCTCCGCCACCCGCCACCCGCCGATCATATGTTACATGGCCGCCGGCCGCCCGGAACATTATTAATTCAGAACGTTTGTGCATAATATTATTATAAAAAGTTATAATTCATGACCGTTTGAGTCGGATTTTAAGTGCGGGTGGCATTTTCTTTCATTTTAAAAACACGTACTGTGTTTTAAAAACAACTTATTTGATTTCCTAATAGATGCATCCACAAGATGACCCCGTGGCCTGGCGTTTGTTCGCGACTCTACCTCACTGCCCTCGACTCACTCTCGTCTCGTTTCTCTCTTGTCTCTTCTGTCTCTCGCCTCTCCTCTTTCTAGCGACCAAAATCATCAACTTTGTGAATGAACTTTAGTGATGCACTATCGTCATTATCACCATCTGGATAAGCTGGATAAATTACGGCTACCCCAAACAGACCCTAAACCTCTCACATATTATGTAGTCTGACATGACTATTAGAAGAAAAACCCAAGTATATAAAGGTAGATAATAAAAACTAGAAATTTATTCAAACTCTAGAAACTTACTCGAGGGTAGATTATTACGGACTTGATGGGAGATATGGAAGAGCACACAGAGAAATGAAACTAGAACTTTTCACATATAAACATAAAAGATGAGACCTATATTTGGCAGATGACATAGACTTCGGACTCCAAGCATATTACAATATGGTTAATTGGATTTCTTTCGGTGAAAAAAAGAATCTAACAATGTGTCTTTATTTAAAAAAAAATATTCATTTCTCGATAAGAATTAATCTTTACAATTATATTTTTTTTTGTAGATGAAAGAATCTAATAATGCTTCTTTACTTTTAAAAAGAAAAGAATTATTTCTAACTATAAAAGAATCTTTATAATGGAAGGGAATAACTTTTATAAAGTTACTTTATAAAAGTTAGTGCTACCACGTCACTAGTTCTTCTAGCTAACTAGCTTGTCTTTTGCGTCTATCTGCCACGGATTCTTCATCAAACGACATTCCTTCTTCGTTACTTTCAAGAAAAATATTGAGGATTTGAATAACACTTGGAATTGCTCATAGTACATCTTTATGATGCATATCTGGATTCATTTTTCATTTTTATGAGGGTATTTTTTACGAATATCTTCATAAAATTTTTAATGGATAATTTGTCATTAGCATGAGCTAATGATGAGAACTATGAAATGTTGTATGTCTGGATGATAATCTTAATTTGATGAAGTTTTTCATCAACATTAAGTTTTTGTCCACCCTTTAAGTAAAATTGTCTTTGAAGACAAAGATGATTAACATTATTTTTTTGCTAATGTTTCCAACTCAAATCCAATAAATGTGACAATATGTAAATAAATGAACTCACTTATGTTATTGTAATAACTTTTTGGACTAATGTTTCTCATTTGGGAGAAATCTCAACTCATTCAATATAACTATCTTTTAATGGTTCAAGTAACATCTCAAGATTCACTCTGAAATATCCCCACCAGTAGTAGAACTAGGTAAGTAGTTCTAGCTAACACATTTTTAGTGACAATGATGAACCATGAATGCATTTGTAAATAATTTACCAAAAATAAAATATTCACCATTGCTTGGAAATAAATTCAATAGTTAACTACAATTTTATGTTGTAATTTTGCAGTTAAATAAATTGAGTCTTTCTTGGAATGGAGTTACCTCGGTCCTTATTTTATATTAAACATTTACTGTATAAAATAGAACGTGTTACGACATCTTAAGTATGCTTAAAGGTGACACATTTTAGCTAAATCAAATTTTCTCACAAGTCTCTCTTATGAAAGACTCATAAAAAATTGTGTTATTTCTCAAATATCTTTCAAATAATTTCTTAAGAATATTGATATAATAATCCTCATGATTGATATTAATAATACTTTATCTAATCAGTTTAGTAACATAAATCGGTTCAGCTGCTACAACTTCTTTAAGGGAATGAGTAGCTTTGGTGGATGATGACTCTTATTTTTCTATATTAGAAGCAGGAGTAGTAGCTTTTCCATAGAGATAGTATTGTACGTCAATTGGACCTCGAGCAGTAGTTGAATTTATAATATGACTTTGTCTCCCCCTGTGAGAGGAAGTGCTACCTCTAATGTTTGGATCAGAGAGAGGTATTATATGTCGATGGGGAGTGATCCACCCCTGAGGATCATTACAAGAATTCTCAAATTAAAAAGTCAGGCAACGAATCAGAAGTATCTTTAATATATTCAATATCAAATTTAAAAATAGATAATTTAGTTTGTCAAGTCGCAAAAATCCGCTTGGAAGTTGTTTTTAATATTTTTCTATAAAATAAATTTAACAAAAAAACAATCAATACGAAGTTAAAATTTTTTGTTCAAAAGATCATATTGAAATAATGAAAGACATTTTACAACTGATAACATATATTTTTTTATTGTGGAAAAATTTTCTTGCGTGGGATTCCGCTTGTCATAGGTAAAATGAATTAATTTTTCTTTTTGGGTGAAATTAATTGGTTTTATGATACTGTCATAATCACGACATCCATTTTCATAATTTTAAATAAATCGGGATTGGTAAGAGTTAAACATAGAAGGTTCTTAACTATATGCTTAATTTATTGGACAACGAAAGTATGAATATATGTCCAATGAGAAAGATGTTTCTTTTATCTATCAAATAAGGGAGCAACATCAACTACTAAATTCTTATAAAAATTGACTACATAGTTAAAAGCTCAGAAAAATCTTTGTAGCTGATTTTTATGAAAATTTGATTAGAAAATTTATTTGCAAATTCAATACTTTTATTAATAGGAATAATCAAGGTATTTGATATATTGTGTCCTAAAAATAGTTTTTTAGTTTGAAATAATTTAGTTTTTGGAGCTGAAATGACTGATCCATCTTACTTGATTATTCATTTAAAAGTATTTAAATTCTTAAAGTGTTCTTCAAGAGTTTTGCATAATACAAAGATATCATTAATCTAAATAATGATGTATTCAAAATGATATTTTGAATATTCATTCATAATATGTTGAAATTTAGAATGAGCGCTTTTAAGACGAAATGACATGACATTCTATTCAAAATGTTCAAATGGAACTGTAAATGTTGTTTTATATATATCTTCTTCTTTGATTTGACTCTACAATAGCCAAATTTTAAATTAAATTTGGGGAAGATATGAGTTTTATATAAGCGATTAAGCAACTTTCTTTTGTTGGTATATCTATCTTATTAAACCCTTCAATATACTATAAGACAATATTATGAATTTTTCTATTCCAAAAAAGCAATGTAATTTTCTCCATAAGTATCTTTTGGAGATTTTCTGATAGTTCGAAAATTTTTAACTGAATTTTTTGAGAATTAAGTTGAGACTTTAGAGTTTTCTCAAAAACTTCTTCTTTTAAATGATTGGCATGTAAATTTTTTTTTTTAAATACAATTCATCTCATTAATAATTTCTTATTAAAAATTTGTAATGAAATGAAAGGTAATATTTTTATCAGAATTTGAGAAATTAATGTCATTTTGATGAATTTTTTGAATGAACATCATTTGCAACAAAATAAGTATCCAATATAACATGTTCGGTATGCTTTTTCATAAGTAAAAATGGAGTAATAATACAAATATCTGATTTACAGATAGCTGCATTTGAAAACTTTTATTTAATCTTTATCCGATCACTACTAACTAAGGTTAAACATTGAGCAGTTTTTTACAAAATATTTAAAAGGAATAAGTTTTTGTTGAATACGGTTTATATTAGGATCACGATACACCTTAAAATTACATGTTTTTAATATACATTTAATGTCCATTTTATCCACTTTTTTTTATGCTATTGCACTTTAAAGGAAGATATTTTGCATGCTTTTTGTTTCATGTACAAGGAATGAATCTTTAGAGAAAATGAGGGCAAAATGAAGCAAAATTGCACAACATCATATGGCGCCATAGCGCCAGCCTTTGGCGCTATAGTGCCAACTACCTGACGTGATGGGTGTCATAGCGCCAGAAACAGTTTCTAGAAGATGCATTGAATTTGGACGAATTTTGAATGAATTCTTGAAGTGACCATTGGTTATTTTCAGAGTTCTATAAAATAAGGTCAATGGCTGAACAAAAAGGGGGCTTTGAAGAAGCTTTGGAAGGGCTAAATAAGAGGGTTAGAGAGGCTCTAGTGGGTGTGTGAATTCATATTAGAGAGAGCTTGTACTGTGTAAGAAGACTTTGGAGATTGTTTGAAGGAAACTTCAAGAAATGCTTGAGGAGAAGACATAAGATAAGTACTTTGTATTTGTGTTTTGAGTTTTTTTTGTTAAGATTTGGCTTTCAATACAAATTACGTGTTTTTGTTTTATCTCCATAAAATCTAAGTAGTTTTTCTTAATTCTTCTTGCTTATGAGAATTAATCATGTGGGATGAGAATAATTTAAAGATTTCTTTTTAATTTAAAATTTGTGATGGTATTTTCACCAGTTTTTAATTTACTTTACAAATTGGTCATTTGTGATGTTTAAATCTATTGTGAAACATAATGACTCGGGAGGACTATGATTTCACTCAACTAATGAGTTCCACACTTAACTTTGGAAAGAGACATTGCGATCACCCAAGGGGAAGTGCAAATAGATAGAGAGATAAGTTTTGATGGGCGTAGAATTGCTGTTTCTAGGGTGACATACTAGATTCTTTTATCAATTCAATCTTGAGTTTGACTATAAGGATCCCTAGTAGGTCTTATAGAGAGGGCACAGCGGGTAATCTAGAAGTGAGTGGCTGAAATCTACTCAATACTACTACACGAACAAACTTAAGGTTAGTCAATCTTCTTTGCTAGCACCAAGAGGAGGTAGGAAATATGTATGCTCATATTTGTCACAATACAATATTTCATATTTAGAATCATTCAATTCCTACACTGATCAATATTTTTTTGCAAGGGGAAAGATCTTGTCTTAATACTCGAACTCTTTTAAACTTTATTAGTCTTTTAAACTATATTAGTATTTTAAACTTGTTCTTACTTCCTACTTTAATTTAAATTGCATATAAATTTAGTTTTAATCCTTTATAAATATTTCAACACAACTCTTTTATAATTTTTATGTGCAATTTAGTTAGAAGTTTTTCTAAGCCATTATTAAAAAGTTACAGCTTTTCCTGTGGGCTCGATGATGGGGTTTTTAAAAAAATTTATATATTATTTGAAACGATACGTATACTTGTGTAGTAACCCTAGTGTAAAGACTAATTATTTATTTTCTAAATCATTTTTTTATTTACAATAACCACTAAATATAATTTAGGCCAAGTTTTTTATAATCTTTTGGAATATAAATATCTGTGTAATTGCGGGTCGGGTCAAATAACCATCTATGAGTGTTGTTAAATTTAGTAAAAATGTATTATCTATTAATTATTATTTTAATAGATATATATCACTTATGCATAATAGCTTTTTGAATAAATTAAAGAGATCGTTTTGGGGGAACATTTTCTTCATTTGTATTTTCTTGTTGATATTGCCGTGTTTCAATATCAATCATTTTTTTCATTAATTTTTCTTGATCACTTTTAAGGATCTTTATTTTATTTTTTAACAGATTAATTTGAGCTTTAAGATCATTAATAGTAACTTTTTTTTCTTTAAGTTTCTTATATACTTCTTTTAAACACTATATAGAAAACTTATTATTTAAATCTTCATTATTCATATCTTTTTTTTGAAAAAAATTAAGAACGATGCTTCTAATAAAAATATATTCAATTTGTGGAAGAATTTTAATAATTCTTCCTTATATTTATTTGTCAGGGTAAATAAGCCTAACATTTTGATAATATTTTTGTAATAATTTAAATTTTTGCAACTGTCGGTCGTCATACGGCTGGGTGCGGTTTAATTTAATACAATATAGTATTTAGAAATTAGATATTTTAATTTAAATAAAATTTGATCCCATTGATTCCTCCAGTTTGGATAATCGAGCTAACCACGAGTAATGTATCACCCTGAAAGGTAATACACTACTTGATAATATGCTCAATTAAATAAACTATAGAAATAAATGACTTTCGTTTGATTTGCAAGTTTGCATGATGACCAACAAATTCCCCTATTTGATCTGGGAGTTAAATAAGATTTATTTTAAGTGTGGTTCTTTTAAGTTCCTTATAAGGGCAAGCCCCTATAGTTAATTATATCTTAAGCGAACATATAACTTAAGAAAACTCTCAATAAAAATTAGGAATCTTTTGTTTTCATGAATTCAAAAGGAAGGGTTTTCAACGAACATGATTGTGAAATTTTCAATGAGGATTGGTATATAAAAGATTTTATTTTAAGAATCAATGAAAAAAAAGTAGGGGAGATTAAAGATCCAGGGTAGGTTCTTGGTAATCCCCCAAACTATCATAATGTTTGGCTCAATTTAAGATGATATTAATTTAAGTTCACTCTTGCCAGTTTTATTAATTAGGGCTTAGATTTGTGTAATGATCGTCTACATAAAAAGCCTAGAAAGATATGGGGTTTTACGTCGAGTGCTAAAATAAGTTAGGACATGTTGCATATCGGGACTATGCAGGAGCCTAACAAAAAGATATGTTTTATGTCATAAAAGACAACCTCGGAATCCTAAAGATTGTTATTTAAACTAAAGAAAGATCCTGAACGAGCTGCCCACGAAGTTTGCCCCAAGTTCCTTATTCAAGTGTCTTCAAGTCTTCAGGTCCTCCAATCCTATTATTAAGAGTTTTATTTGTTTTGATAATTTTATAGTGAAATAATTAAAGTGTAGTGGAGGTATAATTCAAACCTAAGCCAAGGCTAAGTTCACTTAAGCTAAATAATTCCCTAGTGTTATGATTTCTAGGTTCTCCCTAATTTAAATAACTTTTATTTCTTCATTATTTGGCCTTAATATAAGCATTTTATGTTTAATAAAAATAGTAAAAACATACATTGAGATACATAAAGCAATAAGTAGAGAGAATAAAAAAACAATATTTTATTAATTTTTTATTAAATTTTAATTATTTAATTAGTGGTAACCCAATCAAGATGTCTATGGCTCCGTCGTCCCGGGTAGCTGGATGTCCTAGTTTACTTAGTCCGAAAGGTGGTTGCCCACCAGGACCAGAAGATTCTTGTCAACATCCACAGAATGCATCGTTCAAAAAATCTTCTTAAACTAAAATAAAAATGTGTTTAAGTTGTGTTATGTGATCTATGTAATTAATATTTGATTAATCCTTGAGTTACTTTATCGATTTTAGGGCTGAAATGTCTTAGGTTGTTTGTTACAATTTATTCTTTCAACTCAATGATATATTAATGATGAATTATCTAATGCAATCCATGCTTCTGGTTACCTCTCAATGATTTAGTTCAACTCCTTATGTAGCTTCTCTTTTTACATGCGACACGATCCACACTCACAACAACTTAAGAGAATGTTGAATCATGATTTATTCTTGAATTTACATCTCAAAGGAAGAGCTAGAGAAGAAAGAAAGAAGTAGCAAAAGAGAGAGGATTGTTATGTATACTCATAAGAAATTGAGTTATATTGTTTGAAGATCCCTTCTTAAATGAAATTCCCCCTTTATATAAGGAAAATTTTCTTATAAAATATACATAAGTGGTCATTACAAATAGATCCTTAGGGATCTCTAATTCATTCTATTTAGTCTTCTTTTGACATTAGTATAGTATCTCTATCGTCTTATCATCTGACAACAAATCATTTCAATTTTTATTCCTTGTACATTGGTTGGGTCCAATCCTTATCCTTTGCTCGACTCTTGTGATATTTCATCTCTACACCAATTCTACTTCGAAACAAGTTGGATTATCTCTAGTTGGGTTGATCTGACTTGATGGAATAATTTCAGATAACATAATCGAAAAGAGTGATTGAATATAGATAAAGGGGAACATTCATTTGGTGGTCTGTACTCGACAACTCGTACTCAACAGACTAATGATCTTGGCCTGGTAAATTGGGTTGAAGAATTCGTTTTGATGCATCATAACCTCCTATGAATGTATTCTATCTGTACATACCCTATCATTAATAAAATAAACATACAATTGATCAACCAAATCAGACTTCTAGAGCTGCTTATTTGAAAAGTAATTTAAAAATCTCATTAAAAAAGACATGTCTATAATCCTTCAAAATATCACAAACTTCTTTTGAAGAATATAATTAATAGTAAAAATATTGGCAAGTGAAACTTTACACAAGAAAATATTTTCAAACATCTTCAAATAATAATAATAAAAAAATGTCAACATATGTCTCTAAGAAAAAAGAAAAAAAGAAGTATTGGAACTTAAAATATAAATTTGTGGAAAATAATTCCAACCAAGGGATTAACTTGGCCTTTGAAAATGATCCCTAAACCATGATATTAACTTGGCTTTCCAAAGTATTATCATAATTGATTAAATTCACTAATTGTGGTGCATGAACGACACAAATTATATGTGGATTTAAAAATCTTAGGGCAAGCCCTTCATTGCTAAGTGCTAGTTTTACCATACCATCAACTATTTATCCACAAAAAAAAGCCAATCAATTGAATTACCACTTTCCATCAAATTTTCTTATATTCTTTATTTTTTATTTTTTTAAAAATATTTTTTTGTCATTTTAATAATTATTATTATTTATTTCAAATAATAAATCAAGTTATTCTTAATTATACTTAAAAACTACTTCTAAATATTTTAAATATTCTTTTAAAAAATAACCATCACAAAGTTATATGATATTTAATAATAAAAAAATTAATCTATATTTAAAAATACTTAGCAAATTTATATTATATATATAAAAAAACATAAATGATATAAAAAAGGTCCTTAAATTGATCCAAATGTTACTCTCCTTTAATTAAAAAAATTCTACTAACTTACATCAAGAGCAAATAAAAGTATAAACACCTTACAATAATAAATACATCAAGAGATCAATCAACTAGTAGAAAGTTTAAAAGGAAGAGCATTAATTGATATAAACCTCATTTAATAAACAAATGAACTTGTTAAGGCTATAAATGAAGCGATTAAGACTTGATTATATTCGTTCAAATTAATAAATAAACACATTTGAATTTTTTTTTTCAAATTCAAAATAAAATGAATCAAATTTGAACATGTTACTAACCAAATAAGTTTTTAAAGCTAATAGATATATTATATATTATTTAAGTAAGATGTAATTAATTAAAACTAAATTAGATATATAAATAACAAATATATAATATAATTTAATATCAATGCATAAAATTTTAATTTATATAAAATCAAATAAATAAAATTTTAATTCAATATAAAAGAGCAATTACTCATTTAAAATTTTAATTTGTTCAAAGAATATAAACAAATTAAATATGACCATTACAAAATTCAAACAAATTAAATGTTATCATACTACGAAAGCTAGGCTTAGTTTAAACTGAATAGCTTATGATTTAATGAACGATCAAATTTCTAGCCGACTAAATCAGCTTGAACGGGATCAAATGCAGCTCAAAATTAGCTCGTGACTCATCACATTCAAGTTAGAGTTGATTTGTCCACATATTAAATCTCGCTCAAATTTAAAACGAACTGGCTCAAATTGAACTATTTGAATCCATTCCAACTAATAAATCAAAACCAGCTAACTCATTTCAATGGATCAAATTTAAAATGAATGAACAAAAATAAAATAAATTAAAAATTATAATGCCTGAACATTAGGTTATATATATATATATATATATATATATAATATTTAAGATTAAAAATATTTTGAATTTAATTTTTCAGCTATATTCATAATCTTAGATTTAAGCACGCTGATTCATGGCACTACCAAGGCCCGATTACTTTTGAATATTTTTCTTTTCGGTAATCATGCAATCATTATTTCATCAAGATAAATTAAAAAACTTTTTTTCCTAACTGTCGGTAGATCATGATGATATATGATGAGGATGCAATCAAATTTAAAAATAAAAAATAAAAATAAAAGTGAAGCCCACTGAAATACCTCCTCACCGTATACACCGTAATCTACGGTGTAGATCGGACACCCCATGCATCCCTGTATGCAGGATATCCGTATGCAATAATTTTTCGGACAGAATGGGCTACGTACCAACCCAAAAATAAAAGGAAGATTTACATACAAAGCACTCAATTCCAATGTATTTACATATCTAACCCTTATAGCATCAATTTTTTCATACATATCACCTAACCAAGACATAAAAAATGTATCACTTTCTGAAAATCAAAATGATAATATATATATATAGTTTTTTTATGAAATATGAAAAATGTCATAAAAAATAAAAATAAAAAAAAGACTTTAGATGCTATATAGGTAAACACATAAGAATTAGGAGGTATGCATGTAAATGCCTACCCATTTTTGGAAAATTTACACACACACCACTGAATTTCTATAAATATACATATCTGACACCTTCAATTTTTACATATATGCCACCTTATGCATGAATTAAAATATTGGCATTTTTTGATGTGTTTTGAAAGATCTGAATTTTTTAAATAATTTTTTTTTTAAAAAAAGTAAAATTTAGGTGTTAAACATGTAAATAAAAATATGAATTGGGTGGCATGCATGTAAATGCCCCAAAATTTTTTCAAGAGCAACCACAAAACCTCATATGAACGCTATATGGCTCTGACTGGTTCAATAAAGTAGTTCTTCCAATAGAACTGAATTAAGCAATTTGATCAGGAAAAGACATCGAATTAAGCAAATAAGACTGTGATGTCAAAATATTAATTGTTAGAAGCACAACCAAATGATCAATCGCAGTTATCTCACTGTTTTCTTCCCAAAACATCAGGCTCCCTGAAACTTTTTTCAGTTGTAAGGGCTCACCATTGCCAAGTGCAGAGATGCCAATGTTGCAACAAAGCAATTTTGATACTAATAAGGCTGATCAGTCAGTCCACAGTGCAGTGTAAATACATGAAGAAAGGAAATCCATAAAGGATGAAAGATTAATCCATAAAAATAGAAAGTGAAATGATGGATGAAGTAGAGCATTGATAAAGTACCAATTTAAGGAGGGATAATGGTGGTTAGGAAGATGTAAGCAAGTTTTCGATGTCGGCTCCCACCTCGGCAATCCTCGTGTCCTTGGAGGCTTTGGCCTCTCTAACTATGCTTCGAACATCGAAGGCAAGCGCAATTGATTTCACGACACCTTCTAGCATCTAAATATAAGTTAAGGATCATGGAAGAAAGAAAATAGAATGGAGCAATGAAATGCTTTTCATCTCATCATTAATGTAGTTCTAATAATGATGGAGCCCCACAGATGAACGTTTTCTTGTTTCTGAGGATTGTGTCTTTAGTTAATCATCAAATTGATGAAACATAGCAGGAAAATGATGGATACATTCAATTGAGAGGGGGGTGGGGTTCAAAAATCTACATGTACAAAACAAATATCATGTTTTTAGAAGTGATGATGTAAGCAGGCATTTGTCTATCAGCCAAAATCTACATGCTCAAAAATGAAATACAATATAGTAAAAAAAAACAGGAAAAATTAGTCAACTGTGACCAAGTGGTAAGAAATACAGGTAGCAAAACGATTCAGTAAGAAAACATGTTACTCTTAGAATAAACATCAGAGATTTTCCTAAATGTCTGCCGCTATGAAGGTCAAATGCCATCGATTCAAATCCAAAATAAATTATTTTTCAGAAAGCACATGCTAAGCAAGGTATACTTTTTGAGATTTGAATCTAGTTTAGGGTTCTATTTATAAATAGTAAATATAGAAGTCTAGGGGGTTATTTGTGAGAACATTGTAGGACTCTATATAAGCTCAAGTCATTAATGAATAAAACAAGTAGTTAGAGCAATTATTTCTTTATGGTATCAGAGCTAAACCCTAACTCTAGCTGTTGCTACAGTGCCGCCACAGTATTGTAGCTCCTCTTCCGACCAACCAACTTTTCATAAGAACGAGATAGAATGAGGCTTCAGCTTCAAACGTAGAGAAGAAAGAAACGCTGAGGGTGGCGAGGGCTTTTGGCGTCAGTCCTGGATTGCGTGAACGGTTTCGGTGCAAGGAAGAAAGAGGTGCTGGCGGTAAAGAGAGCTTTGGGTGCCAGTCTTGGATTGCACAAACGATTTCAGTGCAAAAAAACGTGAGCGGTTTTGATACAAGGATTTTGGAGTTCTTTGTGTGCCACAATCCTGCTCTTGCTATAAAAATGGAGAAGCGGCTTTGGTACAGTGAAGCGCGAGTAGCTTCGGTACAAGGACTTTTGCATTCTATGTACGCCGCAATTTTGTTGTTACTATGAAACTAGAGAAGGGCTGTGAACAGTAGAGACAAAAGTAGAGGTCTTAAAATCGACAAAGGGTTTTTTCAAATAAGGGAGGAGCGGCCTTGTGATTGAGGATGTCAGGAGATAGAGATAGTGTGGGAGGTAAAAGATTACAGCTTCTGAGGAAGATAAATCCTAAAGTTTTGAAGGCTTTGGTCGGGCTCATACAGGGAGCTAACATCTTGACGGAAGCCTCTACCTCAGCATGTACTCTAACGCAGGTGAAGATAGATCCTGAAGTTTTGAAGGTCTTGGTCGAGCTCATACAGGGAGCTAGCATTTCTACGAAAGCCTCTACCTCAACACGTGCTAGCCAGATCTCCCTCATGTGGATCTAAAGCATGATGGATTGGCTGCATATCTAAGTTGGTCGCATCAAATTGAGGGTGCTCTAGTAGGTAAGTGACAAGAGGGATATTTGACGGGAGTCAAGGCTGAGCCAGTGTGTGACAGTGGTGAGGGAGATAAGTGGAGGATCATACACACCTTACTTTACACCTGATTTCTCAATTCAATGGTTCGATCGATTGCCTCAGCAGTGGATAGAGCTTGAGATGTAAAGGACATCCGGGCAAAGCTAAAGAGGACCTATGTTGGATTTGAGAACAATATGAGAGTGTTCCAGAATCAACGTGACATAGAGACAGTGGTACAGGGTGATAAGCCGATTCAGGAGTACTCCATAGAACTGAAAAAACTGTGGAACGATCTTGATCACTTCTTAACTATGTCGAGCTGTGATGATTAAGGGTGCAATAAGGGGGAGATCTTTGCACATATGAGAACTATGCAAATTTTGACTCATTTGATCGGCCTTTGATCAAAAGAGATTAGTCATCCTAGCCTAGACAAGGACCCTTTACTGGATAAGGCCATCGTTGCGATGATACAGGCTAAAAGTCGCATGAGGATCATGAGTTTCTGGATATGTTGAAGAGAAAACATAAAACCGCAGATGATGGGGTTGAGAATGCATTTACCCATCGTTATCAACGGGTAACATTGCTACTTATGCTTACTCTAACAAAGGTACTTGTGATACACATGATCATGCCGCTATTTCCACCATAATATCATCAGAATGGATAATAGAATTTGGTGCAACTCGACATGTGACAGGTACTGCTAGAGATTTCTCTTCCTATACTCATTTAGCTGTTCTAGAGAGTATCAAAACTACAAATTATAACACATCTTGTAGTTGGTAAGGGTATAATGAAGCATACCGATTTAATGACTTTGTCCAATATTTTGTATGCACTTTTTCTAGTGAATCTTTTATCCATTAATGCCATTATTCTCCAACTAATATATGTGCTTGAATTGATATTCATAAGGTGGTCTTTCAAGATAAAGGAACAAGTCAGATACTTAGGGCTGAAACGTGACATGATGGACTTTGATACTTCGATAGAGATGAGATGGACTCAACTTCGACATCCAGGATAGAAAGTGTTGAGTAGGATAAGAAAATCTGGGAGGAGTGTGGAAGATGCCTTACTGGTAACGCCCAAATTTCATAATACCAGGTAAAGTTTGGCACAATTGAAATGTACCCCAAAATTTTCATCATCCGAAATTTGATCAAAATAATTTTATTAATTCAATACATGAAATCGATCAAATTGATATAAAGCATTGTATGTAAATTGAGAATGAATTGAGAGTTATTAAATATTGAAAGTATAAGTTTTATTAAATTGATAAATCCTTAATTAATCCTCCCTTAATCCTGTCAGCATTGTAACCCACCGACTTATGTTCTTTTATTTCATTCAATCGTTGGATGGGGAGTCCCGAGCTTCGCATTTCCTTCTTCCTCTTCCGATTTCCCTTCTCTCTTCCGTTCCCCTCTTCCTATTTGTTTAACGTCGGTAGAAGTAGGCGAGACCCGCTACCCTTGCTACAGTGCAAGGGTCGTGAGATAGGTTGCGAACAATAAGAACCGAGTGGCCACCTGCGCACCGCAACTCGCAATTCGAAGCTCAACGGTGATTTCAGTAAGCATAAATCCCTCTATTTTGTTGTACTAGGTTTCATTTCCTTCATCACCCTTCCGTTTTGACGTTTGCATCGTTTTTTGTGCTTTTCTAGCTTTCGGTGGTCATCAAAGGCACAGAGTTTGTGTCGGAAGTGTCGTATATGGTTTTGCGAACTTCTAAAAATTAGCATGAATTCAGAGAGAAGTATGGTTTAAGGTGATAGAAACAACTGAAAGAGATTGGTAATTTTGGGAGAGCAAATATATGCCAAACAGTCCTTTTGAGGTATGTTTTAGGCTTTAATCTCATTTTTGGGTTATTACACACTATAAGCCGAAATTTAATAAATTTATATGATGTCTATGTTTTCATGATTGTGTTTACGAGATAACGAGATCGAGGTTAGCGTATAGAAACTCGTAGTAGGGCTGCTCAGTAAAATCAGGTGAAATAATCTTGTGTTAAATTAAGAAAAATACTCTTCTATAGATTTCATATGATTTCTAGTTTGACACTGATGCATTTAGGAATTCTGACATATTATAGATAAATATCTGCAAATAATTTATGAATGCTACATGTGACTCTACACTATTTTATGATACAAATGATTATGCATAAGACACTGATTGCTTGCATGTATTTATTCTGTTATGACTCATGCTTATGAGATATGAAATACTTGATTGCAAGAATTATGCTTTATAAAAGGCCCGATGAATGTTGCTATAGAAATGTCACAACAAACATTAAGGGATAGATTATTACATGAGTGCTTGCAAGTACATTATGCAAGGAAGCATTCCCGACTCCCGATATTTATACAGGAACAAAACTCTGAGAACCGTTGGAATTAGGCAGTGACAGAACGTTAGGGAACCGTGTGTATCGAGGGAGCTGTTGATAACTGCTATGTTGAGGGAAACTCAAACTTTATCGATAGTTTATATCGCCTTTGAGTAGAGTAACAATTCATGAGAAAATAACATGTAAAAAGTTGAATCCTATACATTAAACAAGTGAGATTCTTATGATATGACATCTATGAAATGAATGAACATGTTTATACTTATGATTTCGTACTTACTACCTGCCTGTTACACTATAGTTAATTTATATAAAATTTATACCTGCTCTCTTTTCATGATTTTTTATTATGCTAGCATGTTATGATTGTATGTAAACCTGTATAATTTCATTGAATATGCACGCTACTTTCTTTCTATGTTTAAAATCTTATTTTATCCCTGATTATTTTACTGAGCAGTGATGGTGAGAGATTGGTTCAAGTGGAAGTGATGCACTATTCTGTGATGAGGGATGAATCGACTAAGCCCTAAAATGAGATAAAACCCCGAGGCAAAAAGATTCAGGCTGAAGAGGAGTTGAGGATAAGAAGGAAGCAAAATGAGGGAACAATACCACTCATGCTAGCAAGTCTCTTGTCCCGGTTTACTCCAAACCTTCACCTACTCCATCCACTTCAAACTTAGAATACGCAGATGATATGATTCATATTTCTTTTACTTCCAACCCAGTAACTTTAAAGGGGACCTCTTGCAACAATGCAGAACATCATCCTGATTGTTTTGGGTGAGAATATGATATTGTTCAGTTTGTTTCATACACTAACATATCACTGTACATGGAGCATTCGTTGCATCTTTAAACACCGTCTCAATACAAAGTGTTGGCAGGTAGCTTCAGAGGATCCCAAGTGAAAAATGACCATGCATGAAGAGTTCGGGGCTCATGATAAAAACTAAATATAGAAAATAGTAGCACCACCAACAGGAAAAAAAATAGTTGGGTGCAAGTGGATCTTCACAGTAAAACAAAATCCTGAAGAGAAAATAGATCGTTATAAGGCATGATTGGTGGTGAAAGTGTACAGTTAGATGTCTGGCATTGACTATGAAAAGACCTTTGCACCAATAATGAAGATGAGCACAGTGAGAACATTGAATTTTCTGACAATAAATGGTGAGTGAATGTTACACCAACTCGATGTAAATAATGTGTTTCTTCATGATAAGGTTTTGAAGGTGTATATAAAGATACTATCAGGATTCGGTATATGTCAGATAGTAGACAATGTGTACGAGATCGAGAAGTTACTTATGACTTAAAACAATCTCCTCGAGCTTGATTTGACAAGTTTAGAAAAGCTTAGTAAACATGAGATATCGGCAGATCATTGCTGATCATACGATATTATTCCGTCAAAATGGAGATCACACCACTATGCTTGCTGTTTATGTTGATGACATAATTCACTGAAGATGATGTGTCACACTCCAACCGACCCACCTTTTAAGGGTCGACTAAGGTGCGGTAAGCTGAATAAGTTGATCAGATTAAATTGTCAACAACACTTATCCTGACTTGGAGAATCAGAATCCACTGACTAATGAACTTATCTAACTAAATTGCCGTGAACATACATGATATATTGCACTTAATAATTCATTTATATTTATGCTCGGAAGCGTGAAAAATCAAAACTTCAAAACAAGTGAACTATACAAAGCTACTAAAAACAATATAAATAAAAGAAGTACACAAAAGTTGTACAAGCTTTCAAAATTATAAAAATCACACCGGTGCTCTTACCCATTCCTGAAGTAAATGTAGAGTGAGCAAAAAAAAATTAAGTGAAATAATCAAACATAAAATAAGATTTTATACACATAAATGAAACAACGTACATATTCATGTGAAACTATACATGCCTACACATAAGTCAAAACATGTTAGAATTATATAAAACAAGAAAAAAAACAAGTAGTGTAGAAAATCATGACTGCAGTATAAAACATGCAGTTATAAGAATGTAATCATAAGCATGTTCATAATAATGTAGTCATAACAATGCCGCCATAAAAGTGTCATATCAAGGTCATCATAGCATAACAATGTCATTTGTAAATATATATACTTCAATTATTTCCATACCTTATCATATCATGTATCGTCACTCTGCCGCAAAGACCATATTAACTATTAATAAAAATTGATCCTTCAACAAAATAGTTATCAATAACACCTCTGATATCAACAATTCCTTACGTTATGTAAGCTTTTGATTACAACGATTTCCAGTTTCATCTCTGCTTGAACAACAAGAGTCGAGAATATCAAATCAATGCAAAACATACATGCAAGTACTCATGTAATAATCTACCAATAACATTCATTGTGACATTTCATAAAGCATAATATTTTTAGCACACATTCAAAAGCATTTTATATATCACATGTATGAATTATAGAAAATGAATACCTACGAGAAATTAATATCATAAACATAATCATAACATAATAACATCACATGTATCATAAAAGAAAATCAACTTGCATTCATGCATTCAATGAAGGTATTCATCCATAATATGGAGAAAATTCCAAATGCATGAATATCAAATGTGGAATCACATAAAAACTTATAAACAATTATTTTGATTGAGTAGGGTTACGATAAGTTCCCACACTTTTGTCTCGAGCTTGCCGCCTCGCGCAAACAATTTGAAATTCTTAGGCAACTTAGGGTTTCATGAAAAATGATTTATAACATGCATTAACCCAAAACATGACTCATTTGCCAAAACATACCTCAAACGGACTTTCTTGGCATAACACAACCTTTCTCCAATATGCATAAATTTCCACCCTTCCCTTTTTAACATCTTAACCCTCCCTTCCCCTTTCATGATTTCGTGCTAAAACCTTTACGGAAGCTCACAAACCAAGTTTGACGCTTGGTCACTGAAAACGGAGAAGATGCACCAATTCGTAGCAAACATCAACGAAAATAAGAGGAAGAAAATGAATGTCTCAAACGTCACTAAAATGAGTTTTACCTTTCGTTTTTTTGCTTCGGAACCTCAATTTCGAGAGCTGCGGCTGTTGGCCTTGTGCTCGCTTCTCTGCTCACAACAGTAACCCAATCCATTGAAGTATCATGGAAGAGAATTTGGGAGAGGAGTGGGACATGACATTTCACATGACTCTTTCCCTCTCACAGTTATTCAATTGAATCCAGAGGATGAAAATCACGAGAGAAGTTGGTGGCAACAGTGTAGGGGCGGGATTAGAAAAAAATTAAGGTTTAATTAAATTGATTATACTTATAACTTTTGGATATTCTCTCTCAATCCAATCATAATAAATATATAGGGATTTATATGGAATTGATCGTTTTCATGAGCAAAATTTTATAAAAATAATTCGATTGAAATCTGAGAGGTGCGAAAAATTTAGATTATTTAAAATTTGCCAAAAATCTTTACTTGGTTCCCAAATTCTAGGCGTTACAACTCTCCCCTCAAAAAAATTTAGTCATCGAAACTTATAACTTTAATTAAATAGAGAGATATTTTTGTCAAATGTTTTTTTTCCCCACGTAACTTCCTTTTTAGCCACGAGTTTCCACTTTATCTTGACAAAAGGAATTTGACGGTTTCTCAACTTCTCAATATCTATTTCTAAAATGCTTTCAGACTCTTCAATATACATTAGATTTTTCTGCACATCATTTTCTTCATGTGAAATTTTTTGCTCTGAGTTTGAAACTTTTTTTCTCATTGAACAGTGAAATACATCGTGAATATCCAACATATCTACAGGTAATGCTAATGTTTCGGAAATTAGACCGATACTTTCTATAAATTTAAATGAACCGATGTATCTGGGACACAACTTGCTTCCCTGACCAAATCTAACGATACTAAATATGAAATCTTCAATTTCAAATTCTACTGCTTTTATGCATTGGATCATAATATTTCTGATGTTGATCTTGAACAAATTTCTATTTGTCTTTGATTAATTTAATTTTCTTTGAGGCTTCATCAACTAACTTCGGGCCTTACATTTGATGCTCACCCCCTTTCAACTTAACTTAATGTAGTTAGGCCTTTCCTGCATTACAATGCTTCATAAAGAGCCATTTTGATATTGAGCTGATAGTTATTGTTGTATGTGAACTTGATCAATGGAATATAATCTTTCCAACTGTCTTAAAGACGACAAAAGAAAGCTGCGACAAATCTTCCAATACATAAATTGTTCTTCCTGATTGTCCGTCGATTTATAGATCAAATGCTGTGCTAAAATGCAACTACGTATCCAAAACATGCTGAAAACCTTTCTACAACCAAGACGTGAATCTTCCATCTCTGTCTAAAAGCATAACTTTTGAAAATATCAATTTCAAATCCTTACAGGTTTTAGTGCTGCCTGGAAAAATTATGGCCTGAATGATGAACTCATGTAAGATTTTCCGTATTAAATTATAATCAACAAGTAGACATAACTGCAGCTTATTTCTAATCACACCATCTTCATCAATAGTCATATCAACCCACTTTCCTGATTGATAATGTTTCAAGAGTTACAAATATTCACTATTACCTTTTTGAGCTGCCTTGCTTTTAATTAATCAAAATAGGTTGCACTGCCAACTGATGTAAATACACAATATTTTCTAGTTTTCTAATTTTTAACTGTAAGACACCAATTTCTTTACTTGGCTCTAACCTTTGAATGATAATCCAACTTGCACTGCTAGTGGATTTACGACTCAATGCATAAGCAAGAATATTTGCTTGTCTATGACAAAATTATATAGCCAGATCATAGTTTTTGATTAGCTCTAACTATCTTCACCGCATCAAATTCAACTTTTTTTTTGTCTCAAAATGTACTTCAGACGCCGATGGTCGGTGAATATTTCACATTTCACTTCATACAAGTAATGTTATCAAATCTTGAATACTTCACATTTCACACCATATATTTTCATACAAATGGATCAGGCATCCGTTAATTTCTCTCATGTGGCTTCAATTGTCTAGATGCATAAGGTATCACCTTTTTATCCTCCATTAAAACACAACCCAAGCCTCGTAACGATGGGTAACTGTAAATTTGGAATCCTTTTGTATCTGATAGAATAACTAATACTAAAACATTGGTCAAATATTTCTTCAACTCTTGAAAACTGCGCTTACATTCTAAATTCCAATAAAATTGGATAATTTTCTTTATCAACTAGGACAAAGACATAACTATTTGTGAAAAATTCCTTCACAAATTTCCTGCAATATCCAGCCAAACCAAAAAAACTGCATACCTCAGTAACATTCTTTGGAGTAAACAATTCCACAATTGCCTTCACCTAAGGACATACTAAGATTCCTTGGCCGCTGATAATATGCCCAAAAAATGCAATGCTTCTTAGCCAAAATTCACATTTCGATAATTTAACATATAATTGATTCCACCTCAACAACTCCAACACAATCTTCAGATGCTTAACATGATCGTCGTCAGATTTTAAATATATCAAAATATCATCGATAAAAATAATGACAAACTGATCTACATGAGGCTTGAAAATTCGATTCAACTTCATAAATACAACGAGAGAATTGATTAAGCCGAAAGGCATAACTAAGAAGTCGTAATGACCATACATGGTCTTAAAAGTCGTCTTAGTTATAACTGTCTCCTAACTCTGACTTGATGATATCCCAAACTCAAATCAATTAAAAAAAATACAGTAATATATTCTAACTGATTAAATAGATCATCAATCCTACATGATATTGTTCTAAATTGTCACTTTGTTCAACTCTCTGTAATCAATACATAGCTGCATTGATCCGTCTTTCTTCTTCACAAGCAATACTGAAGCACTATAAGGTGAATTGCTTGGCCTGATAAAATCCATATCTATTAGTTCCTGTAATTGAGATTTCAATTCTTGCAATTCCTTCGAAGCATCCTGTACAAACAATTAAAAATTGCAGATGTCCCTAGTTGTACATCAATACAAAATCCAACTTCTCATTCTGGTGGTAGCATTAACAATTCTTCAAGAAATACATAAAAAAATTCAGCAAAAATTGGAATGCTTTTCAATTCTTGTACATTTTTATTCAACACTTATAATTTAGCTAAGAACACTAGTTCAACTCTTCAAAAATATTTTCGAACCCACTGCACTAATCAGGGAAGATTGTGCATTTTAATCAAATAAAATATAAAATGACTTTTCACCGGACAATCTGAATTTCACATGCCGTTTTTTAGAATATAACTATAGCAAAATGCTTTATTGATCAATTCTTTCTCAGCATGACATTAGAAGTCTGAATTGATATTATAATCAACTATGCTTGCATTTTTATCGTGAATATTAACAAACACAACATATTTTCTATTTATATAAAAACTACTTCCTGAAGGCAATAAAAACACACAAAGCAAGAGTAAGATACATAATATCAACATGTAAACTAGAAGCAAATTTATCAGAAATAAAAAAATGCAATTCACCCCAATCGAATAAAATAATGCTAGAACGATCTTAAATTAAAATCGTACCTGTAACAACTTCAAATTCTTTGGTTTCCTACGGGATAATTACAAAAACTCGAGCTTTTACTAGTTGCACAGTTCTGCGCTCTGAAGTTTCACTCTTTGCTTGAGTTGAAGGCTTTCTCGAAACTTGGAATTTGCTAGACTTGCTGCCTTCCAAATATTTATTGGGTTGTCCCCGTCCTTGAATTGTTAGTGGTTTGTTGTCTCTTTTCTTTTCCTGTAAACAGTTCATTTGAATATGACCTAACAGTCTACATTTGTAGTATTTTCCAAAACCAATCAAACATTGCCCAAAATATCTTTTTCCACACTTTTCACAATTGACTTGTCTACTCGAGACTGCTTCTGCTTACCTTATTATTTAATTTTCTTGCTTTGGAATCCTTTGCCAAAATCCTTTTACTTGTTGCTTGAGGTTGGCACTGTTGACTGGAAAAAATTCAGCTCATTTTCACTTCGTCCGACTCTTTCAACTAGAAGTGAGAAATCATTTATTTTTAACAGTGCCAAAGCCAACTCCAACTAATCTCTAAAGCCGCACAAAAATCGGAGGCATTTTTCTTCCCGAGTACTAACATATTGAAGTGCATATCTGAATAGAGAAATATTTTTTTCCTCATATTGCATTATTGATCTAGACCCCCGAGTCAGATTGAAGAATTTGACTTGCAATACTAATCTAATCAAAAGAAGAACAAATCAATCTTTAAAGACTTTAACAAACTCATCCTATTGAATCAGTGGAAGAGGTGTCAAAAGAAAATTTTCTCTATGCTACGCTTGTCACAATCTTTGTGTCTTCTGACATGAAAGCGACTAACACCACTCTCCAGGTTTTCGAACAAATCATACCATCAAGAATTTTTCTGATCTTCAGAAGCCAATCTTCAACATCTGTAGGGTCACTGGCATTCTTGAATGCAGGTAGCTTAAAAGATTGAAAGATTTTCCAATGACGAACAACTATGTCCTAGTTTCAGACCTGGGCATTGTACTTGTGAAAAATCTTCCAATAACAACCATTTTTGTCGACCACTTGCGATATCAATAGAACGATGTCCTGTAGCTTAGTTGCTCCGGTCCTCATTTGCTCTATTTTGACTACCATTTCCGCTCAAAATGTTTTCATACCTTATTTTTTGTTCCACACTTGGCCTAAGAGATTGATCCTCAATACTTTCTAATTCTCCTTCAGATGTATTTATCTATATTGAAAATAACTATTACTCAAATGCAATTTATCAAAAAATAAATATATCAAGCATGCATGATATTTTAAGTCGTATGAGATAACTACCTCAAATTCATCAACCTATAGTTATGAATAAATCAATTCATATTTAATCTCATTCTTACTTCATATAAATCTAATACGCTTCCATCTTTCTCTTCATCCATTAACCATACTCTGATAGCATTTTCTATTACACCCCAAATTGTCCCCTTTTAAGAGTCAATTAAGATGCTATAAAGATGGTCAATTCGACCAGACTAAATATCACCAACACTCATCATGACTAAATATCACCAACTCTCATCATGACTAAATATCACCAACACTCGTCATAATAAAAAAGAAGTGAGTGATGAAAAATCAAACTAAATTGCCGCAAACATATGTGATACATTACTTTTCATAATTCATTCATATTTATATACCAAAGCGTAGAAAACCATAACCTCAAAACATATAAACTATATAGAGCCGCTAAATCCAACATAAACAAAAGTACCCAAAAGTTGTACAAATAACCAAAACTATACAGTGCAAAAGCTATACAAATAACACCTAATTACTCGCTCTGGTGCTCCTTGCCCCGTCTTGAAAGTAAACAACTTAGAGTGAGCAACAACAAACTTAGCGAAAAAATCAAAACTAAAATAAGATTTTATAGCTGAAAAAGTAACAATATGTATGCTCATATGAAACTATACATGTCTACACAAAGTCGCGCATTAGATCATATAAAACATGGAAAGGAAACAACTAGTGTAAACAAACATGACTATTTTATATAAAACATGTATAATTATAAGCATGTAATCATAGACATATTCATAGTACTATAGCCATAGCAATGTCATCATAACATTGTCATCATATCAATATCATCATAGCATAATAATGTCACTTGTAAGTGTATAAACATCAATTCTTTTCATGTCCTGTCATATCATAGATCATCACCATGCCATAAAGATCATATTAACTTTTGATAAAGATTGGGCCCCCAAAATAACAATTAGTAATAATCCCCTAATACCAACGATTCTTTATGTTATGTCACCGTCTAATCACGACACATTTCGAAGTTTCCTTGCCGCCTAAACACCATGAGTCGACAATGTCATCTCCTTACATAACACATTTGAAAGCACTCATATAATATTCTACCATAACATTTTTATGATATTTCTTAAAGCATAATACCTGTAGCACACATTCATAGACATTTCATAAACCACATGTATGAATCATAACAAATAAATGCTTTCAGATAATTAATATCATAAGCATAGTTAATGTATCATATCATAATCATAACACAATGACATCACATCATGTAAGAAGAAATCAACTTCTATTCATACATTCAATGCAGATATTCATCCACAATATACAAGAACTTCTAAATGCACAATAAATATATCACACATTCATAGGCATTTCATAAACAACATATATGAATCATAACAAATGAATGCCTTCAAACAATTAATATCATAAGCATAGTTAATGTATCATAGCATAATCATAACATAATGACATCACATGTATCGTAAGAAGAAATCAACTTCTATTCATACATTCAATACATATATTCATCCACAATATGCACAAAATTATAAATGCATTGGTTTCAAATGTGAAATCACAGAAAAACCTATAAATAATTATTTTTCGTAAGTTAATACAAGATTATTTCACACGACTTAATGGAAAAACCAAACGATGAGCTCCTACATGCTTATCTCGAGTTTGTCGCCTTATGTAAATAACATGGAATTCTTAGGTAATTAAGGGTTTCATGAAAATTGATTCACAATGCACATTAGCCTAAAACATGACTCATTTGCCAAAATAAACCTCAAATGGTGGTCTTCTAGGCATAACCCAACCTTTCTGTGATCCACCAAAACCTCTCTCCTCTTCTTTTTAACAGCTCAATCCTCCTTTCTTCTTTGTTGATTTTGTGTTAAAACCATTATGGAAGCTCACAAACCAAGTTCGAAGTTCCAACAATATGTCGATGCTTACTACAATTGTCAGAAATGGAAATGATGCACGAATTTGTAGCAAACGTCAAAACAAAAACAAAAGAAATGAAATGAATGTCTCAATTGTTGCTAAAATGAGTTTCATACATTTCATTTTTGCCCCAAAACCTCAATTCAAGGGTTGTAGGTCTCGAGAACCTATATTTTTGCCCCAAAACCTTATTTTTGCCTCTCTGCTCGTGCTATAGTATAGTAATCTGAGTCGCTGCAGCATCATGGAGGATAATTCGAGAAACAAGGGAGTGGTAAACGACATTTCACATGATCCTTTCCATCTCTCAGCCATTTAATCAAATCGAATGGCCGAAAATCACGAGTGAGGTCCATGACTATAGTTCATAGGTGGGATTAGGGAGGGTTTGAAAAATAATATAGATTTAATAAAGGTAATTATATTTATAACTTCCAAATTTTATATCTCTCAATCCAATTATAATAAATATATAATGCTTCATATGGAATTGATCATTTTCATGCGCAAAATTATAAAATTAATTTGACTGAAATTTGAGGGGTGCGAAATATTTAAGATACTTAAAATTTTTCAAAAAAATCTTAACCTAGTTCTCAAATTCTGGTTTTACATGATGAGGCAGAGAATGCTCAAGTAAAGCTAAGATTAAACAAATAATTGGTGGTGAAGGATCATTGAGATTGAGGTGTCCCGTGGACCAAAGGGGTAATATTGTCTCAGAGGAAGTATGTACTGAATCTCCTCACAGAAAAATTATGTTAAGATGCAAGCATGCAGTTTCTCCAATTGATCAAAAGGCCAAGTTGAGTGCATAGACGGGAAAACTAGTTGATCATGAGAGGTGCCAGAATTTGACAGGTCATTTGATCTGAGTAACATTCGTCCGACATCTCATTTACAGTGAGTTTGCTGAGTTGCTAGATGCATGATCCAAGATTCATGTGAAGACAGTGTAAAGGGTTCTAAAGTACCCGATGCGTGCTCTAGAGTTGATTTTCAGGAAGAATAGAAATGTAGGCATTGAGAGTTTTCTGACTCTGACTGGGCAAGTGCGGATGACGAGAGGTCCACATTAAAATACTGCATGTTCGTAGGGGCAACTTGGTCTCTAGGAATAGCAAGAAACAGTTAGCAGTAGCGAGCTCAACAATAGAGACAGAGTACAGGACCATAACCTTAAGAATTACCGAGATGATGTGGCTGAGAGCCATATTGGTAGAGCTTAAAGGGGACCAAGGAACTCAAATGAAGTTGTGGCACGACAAGAAGTTAGCAATCAACATTGCCAATAATCTGGTGCAACCCGATAGAACCAAAAATGTGGAGATTGATAGGTTCTTCATTAAGGCAAAGTTGAATAACAAACTAATGAAGCCAAGTTATGTAGCCATTGGAGAGTAAGTGGTTGATTGCCTCACCAAAGGACTTGGCTCATTAGATTTGTCTAGGTTATGTGACAAGATGGGCTTACTAAATATCCTTTGTTCACCTTGAGAGGGAGTGTTGAGATTTGTATCTAATTTAGAGTTCTATTTATAAATAGAACAAATAGAAGAAGTCTAGGGGTTTAATTGTAAGAACATTGTAAGGCTCTATATAAGCCCAACAAGTTGTTAGAACAATTATTTCTTTGATAACATAGATAATATGATATAATTTACTCCTGAAAAAATAATAGAAAAGTACTTTTTAAAGGATACAAGTGATCCAATTGCAACCAGTGCTCGAAATTTTGAATCAACGTCAAGACTTTGATCCTCTGCAACCTGGGTATTATTGCAATATCAAACCAACATGAAATAAGCTGGAGCTAATCATATGGAGAAATATACAACATGTCAACAATTTCTGGAACATGCAGGATATGGAGTTAAATAATATTAATATACCCCAAGAGCAGCTGATAGAACTTGACCTTGGCCTTCAGCATCCTTCATTCCAATTAACAGCACAGAATAACTAAAAAAAAAGTTTGATGAAAGGGTAAGAAAAAAGCTTTACTGATGCAGATTGGGTCTCTCTAGACAACAAAACATTTAAAGATAATATGGAAAGCCAATTTAAAACTTCTCTCAACAAATTTGAAGAAAGAGAACTTCAAATAATCAGTGTGACCAAATAGTTTAAAAAAGTCACCAAACAACAAAGAGAGCAAAAAAAAATAAATGGAAATTTAAGAATCTATTTATAGAGAAATCGTGGAAGTCAGAATGTCAAAATATTAAATCCAAAGTCATCATTTCAATCAATCAAAGAGAACAAAATTTCAACAAACATTTATTTTAAAAGATTATGCAAAGGTTTAAAATAACGTGCACTCTAGAAACTCAAATGACCACGCACAAATCAAATTTCAAGCAACCAAAACAAATTATATAATCATTCCAGAAAAAAAAATGATTAAAGAGAATGGCACATGATTCATACAAGAGATTCTTCATTATCACAAAAAAATATACATAAAAAAAATAAACACGATACTCAAGAAAAATTTCCTTTGCTTTTGGCAAGGAAAAACATATTGAGGATGACTTGAAGGCATTGCTGAATTTTCTAACTCGGTGCCTGTATAACATGATCAAGAATAACACCCTTAAAAGACGGATCCACGATGAATCAAGAGGCAAAGCAACTCAGAACCACTGCAAATTCATTCTTCTTGGAAGAAAAGGACTTCTTTCAAAGTGATGACTTCATCCTTCAACACATTCATTTCTTGCCAAATTCCCTAGCAACATCATTCGAAACATAATAAAAGCAAGTAGATAAAACAACGAATTTCATTGTAAGTCACTCAAATATATTTTCTCAACCTGTGAAAAAAATTGAAGATCAGAGACTCTCCATAGTCTTTGTTTTATCAAGCTCAAAGTCACCTTGAAGGACGAATACCAATGTCTTCATTGATTCTAAGTACTTCATTAAACTCTCAAGCTTACTAATTGGAGCTGAAGCATATCGCTAAACACTCGCAACTTTACTGGATCTCCCAATTTCAATTAGATCCTCTACAATTTGCTGCTTCAAAAGGTCAATAACTAATTTATTCTAAGTAGTTGATAACTCTTAGAATATGGATCCATGATGAATCAACATGATCAAGCATAGCATCCTTAAAGAGGGATCCATGTGAATCAAGAGGCAAAGCAAGAACTCAGAACCACTAGCAAATTCATTTCTCTTAGAAGATAATGACTTCTTTCAAAGTGATGACTTCATCTTTCAATACATTCGTTTCCTGCCAAATGCCCTAGCAACATCATTTGAAACATTATGAAAGCGACTAGATAAAACAACAAATTTCTTTGTGAGTCACTCAAATATATTTTCTCAACTTCTGAAAAAAAACTGAAGATCAGAGACCATCTCCATAATCTTTGTTTTATCAAGCTCAAGGTCACCTTGAAGGACAAATACCAATGGCTTCATTGATTCAACGTGTTCATTAATTCAAAGTACTTCACTAAACTCTCAAGCTTGCTAATTGGAGCTCCACGACTTTACTGGATCTCCCAATTTCAATTTGATCCTCCACAATTAGCTGCTTCAAAAGGTCAATAACTAACTTATTACCAGCAGTTGATATCTTGCAAGGTATAGGTACACATATCGTTCATAGTTGTCTTCATTAGTTCAATGAAGGATGATTCAAGCCAAAAAAAAAAAAAAAATCACAATTGAAATTTCATTTTGGGAGAGTTTTCAAAAGAAAATCAACTATAGAGGTTTTTAATGATTTCATCTTTCTTACCCATGAAAACCTACATAATTTTTTCTTCATGAATCTTCTAGCACTTATTGTTTGATTGCGCTCTTTAAATCTTTCTACGAGCATTACTGCACAAATTGGTCTCATTTTTTCATTCCTCTTAAAAATTTATCGCTTTTTTTGGACACCTCTTGCACACTCCTTTAGCACATCTTGGACATTTTTGAATGGCTCTTGGCACATTGTGGATATATAATGGGCATTTAATACACACAAACCATGCCACTCCAAATATGAGAAGTAATATTTAAAATATATTTTAGTTATAAGTACGATGATATAATAAAAATTATGATCTAAAAATTATTTTAAATTATAAAATAGAGATCTGTTTTTTCTTATTTTTTATTTTTTGAATGTCCTATCCAGCCCATGACTATATCCTATATTTTCAAGAATTTTCAAGTCCCATGTCAATCTCATATTTTGTCTAAATTTTCACTTCTGTATCTACACATCATAGCGATTGAGAAATTATATAATAGAATACCAATATCATTCAAAAACATACCCATAAAGTCAAATATTCTGAATTATCCTTGGCAATCTCAGAGCAATGGATTTTCCAATGAATAAAAGATCACCATAGAACAATACATCTTCTAATGAATGGCAAATCATCACAGTACAAATTTGAAAATCAAAAGGCCGTAACACTCAACATTTAATGCAATTAATTACCAAATGATTCCAAATTCAAGCCAGACGTTTCTTAGAAAACCCAAAAACATTAGGACAAAAACTCATGAACAACAAAATAATCTCAGAACCATTTCAAGAAATAAATTACCATGTCAACAAAATGATCATAATCTCAATTTGGTTGATTAGACAAAAACCAAAGAATTGAGTTAGAGCTTGTTATTCCCAAATTGATTTTGAGGTCCTAGTAAGTCACTTTAATGTTAATATATAAAATAATCAAATTCTTATTGAGTATATATCTATTCATAGCTCATTATTCAATTTGATTATAAAAAAAATTATTGGATATAGCCTAATAACATGGTAAGGGTTCTCTACAAGTTAATTAAGTCATTGCAATAATCAAGATGATTTACAGGTAAATCAGGTTAAACCTTCAAGATGATATAGATGACAAAATTGACTCACTATGTAAACCTAGAGTGTTTAAAGATTTGAAAAAAGAACTCAATAATTGAAGCAACAAGATCCAAGATAAAAAATCCAAGGTTATGTGCCCTTGCGTGAATTTAGGGTGTCCTTAGTAGCTACAAATATGATTAAGTTTAGATCATTACAAGGTCTTCACGATTGATGAACATATTAATAAAACTGACTAAATATAGTTTGAAAATTTATTTTAATTTTTTAAAAAAATATTTCATAATATTTTGTAATTTTAGAAATTTATTACAGTTAATTTTCAACATGAACTATTTAATTTCCATCATTTAATATACAAAAAATAATTTAATATTAATTTATTTGTAATCGTATAGTTAATTGGTTAATCATTATGATAATAATTACCAATATGTGTTAACAAGTTCAATTAATTCTATATATTTCATTATACATATTGAACTGTTATAGTAATAGATTTATTGTAATGCCCAAATAACAAGATATCAAGTAAAGTTCGACAAAATTGAAAAATTATTTCAAAATTTTTATCTTCTGGAATTTGATCAAAATAATTTTATAAAATTCTATACATGAAATTGATCAATTTCATATAAAGAACTATATATGAATTATGAATGGAGTGGGAAATATAAAATATTGAAATTATAAGTTTAATTAATTTAAATAAATCCTTAATATTCTAATTTTCTCCTTAATCTCCCGTAACCTTACAATTCTTTACCGCCTCACGCCATTTATTTCATTGCTTTTGGTCGAAAAGGATTAGTGTGCATTGATTTCATTTCCCTCTCCCGAATTTTTTTCCTCTTCTCTCTCACGATCTCCTCTCCCTTACTCTAGGAACTCGGAAGGCGAATCCAGTGAAGGATTGACTTGAGTACTGTAGCCAGTTCACAAGTAAGAGAGCTAAATAGAACACAGGAAAGCCGCAACTTGCGATTTGAAGTTTCGGGCTGATTTCTGTAAGCATGAATCCCTCTCCCATGTTAATTGAGGCTTTCATTTCCTTCTTCACACTTTCATTTTGACATATATCTCGTTTTTTGTGCTTTTCTCATTTCCTATAGCCAATAGAGGCACCGATTTTGTGCCGAAAGTGCCCTAATTGATTTTGCGAGTTTCTAAAAATATTTTAGCACGAAATCAATGAGAAGGTTTGAGGTGATAGAAAGGAGGAAAAGTAAAATCGGTGATTTTGAAAAAGTGAATTTATGCCAAAAAGGTAATTTGAGGTATGTTTTGGATAGTAAAGTACATTTTTGGGTTAATGCATGTTATGAGTCAAATTTTAGGAAATCCTATATTGTCCATACGAGGTGTTGAGCTCGAGATGAGCATGTGAGGACTCGTCGTAGAGTTGCTCCGTCAAGTTAGGGGAAATAATCTTGTGCTAATTTCAGAGAAATAACATTCTATAGGTTTTCATATGATTTTTATTTTGAAACAGATGCATTTAAAACTTTCTGCATATTATAAATCGATACCTGCAATTGAAAATATGAATGCATGTTTACTTTTCTTACGATACATGTAATGCTATGATCAGACTACGCCACATATGACCATGCATATGATATGGATTTCCTGTAGATAATCATTTGTTATGCTTGAAGCTTATGCCTATGATACATTTAATGCCTGATAAATGCTTGATGCAAAAGTGACATTTAAATATTACGAGTAATGATATGGGTAGACAATTACATGAGTGCTTGCAAGTATATTATATAAGGATGTAGTATTCCTACTCCTGATATTTATACGGGCACGAAACTCAGAGAATCGTTGAAATTAGATGGTGACAAAACGTTAGAAAACCGAAGGAACAAAGAGGATGGCCAAAAACAGTAAAAAGGAAGAAACCAAACCTTAATGGGAAGTTAAAAGAAAATTTGAGCAAGGGGAACAACCAAGAATAAAAAAAAAGGAAAAAAGTGGGCCCCAAAAAATAAAAAAAGGAAAATAATAAGAAAAGAAACCCAAAAAAAAAAAATGCCAAGAAAAAAAAACAAGAAAAAGGTTTTTAATTTAACTAAAAATTGAACCCTAAAAACCAAAAGGTAAAACCCAAGCAGGAATGGTTTTAAAACAAACGGAACCGCCCCCCTTTCCTGATCCCCAAAAAGCCAAAAAGGTAAGAACTGGGGGGAAAAAAGGAAAAGTTGAAAACAACAAACAATGTTTTTTTTTCATGTATAAAATCTTATGTTAGTCCTGATTATTTCCCCGAGTATGCTGTTGCTATTTCTTCGTTGTTGCATTCCAGGTTCGGATAACGGGCAGCGGGGCAAGTACCTCGGTGTATTTTTGTATAGTTTTGGCATGATAGTTTTACATGTGTTGTGTACGTATTTTGTTTTATTGAATTTAGTAGCTTTGTAAAATTTTCATATTTTGAATGATATGATTTTCATGCTTTCGAGTATGTCTTTAAAATACAAGGTATCATGCACGTTACTACGATCTAGTTAGACTAATTCAATACCCACAGAGTTCTGTTTATAAATGGCAGGACATACTAGTGAGAGTTAGTCTGACCAAATTGCCAACCTATATCGAACCACGATTGAACCTATCAGGGGGGTTAGTTGAGTATGATAATTATGGTGATTATGTCATTAATAACCTATTTAAGGATTAAAACTTAATGCAATTATCAATAATAGTCTAAATTAAGTTTTTTTCATGCTGCAAGTTTATTAAATTTTATATGGTTCATAAATAACACTGATTTTGTAAAAAATTGTTAAATATGGTTAATCAAGTTAATTCAATATTAGTATTTCTATCTTATGAATGTGTTTAAAAGAATTATACCATGGACCATTTTGGATCAATTTTATAAATCGAGAAGTTAAAAAGCAGAAATAGGATACTGTAGGACTAAACTAACCATACATGACTAATTGAGAGACCATTTAAAATTTAATCTTAAAGAAACCTCAAGGAATGCTATTCAATAGCCTTCTCATTATATGGAGTAAGGATGCTAGATGAAAGGTGGGGTTTCTGTGCAATCAGTTGCATTCAAAGAGCACATTTTGAATGTATTAAAGAAGTTAATATTTTAATAAATAGATGTCAATCAAAACTTCGAACTTGGGACAACACACTATATGATTGCATGAAGTGAAATGTTAACTATATTAACCAATAATCCACTGAAGAACCTCCAGTCCTTCTATCAAGTTAGAATTATGTGACCAATAAAAATATATTCAGAAAAATCACAGCATCTAAAAATTAAAAAAGAACCAATCTATCCTGTCAGGTCACCATTCACGTAGTATTAAAGGAGAATCTAAAGATGAAAGTAGATTTATAAGTAGAATAAGTATAACGACACATCTAATAAATAAATCCTAAAAACCTCCCAACGATCACACAAAGTAGTAAAAGTTTTACAGCAGAGTTGCATAAAAAATGGTACAATTTCATTTATGATGATTCCCATGCAATATGGTGCGATAGATTATGCTCGTAATATCAAATGTGCTTTTGTATAAAACCAATGCCAATGAATCCAAGTGCAACACTAAAAACAATAAATTGCATTAATAGTCAAGATAATAGTTACTTACTTGAGTAACAATGTCGAGTAAGACAAATTAACATTTTTGTTAAATGATGGTTGACAGTTTGACAACGCATCAAGAATCTACAAATTTCATAAAAAAACATCTTAAGAAACACTATTGCATGAAATAACAAGATACAAGATGCATTTAAAAATTTTAAAATAATAACTAAAACATAATTATAACATGCCAGGCATGTTTTATTCTGTTGTAGATCAAATATGTATTTGCAAAAGTATTAAAGTTCTAAAAATGATAGCAGATCAGTAAGCACAAGCTACTTTCCATCCTCTTTTGATAGAAAAATAAAATTGAAATTCTTAAACTAATAACTAAAACATAATTATAACATGGCAAGCATGTTTTACTCAGTTGTAGTTCAAACATGTAATTGCAAAAAATATAAGGTTCTAAAATTGACTGCAGGCCAACATAAATATGCATTACTTCTCTTCGCTCCTAAAGTCCACGTTGAAGTGCACTTCTAATAGTACAAATATTATGTGATAGCAAATCTATCTATATTCGAAACAATCCTTGAATTTCTAGTCCATTTAACCCACTTGCATATGGACACACAAATGAATAAAGGACTGCAAAGAGTCTCTCAAATGGATAAAAACAAATTCAACTTGTGCTGAAATATTTCTCAAACATAAAATAGCTACAACATCACAAACTTTTTGCTTTCTAAAATGAAAGTTTACATTGGGAGTCTAAATTGTTCATGAGACAGTCATACATATAAATCTTTCATATAAAAATAAAAGAAAACCTGCCTCACTGCAATGAATTTGTAACCACTGAGAGAAAAATGAGTGCTTAAAGAGGTTAGTGATGGCACGTATGATGGTTAAAAGGTTCCCTGCATGTGTTGGGGCTGCTGTCGTTCTCTTTAATATCTCCAAGCATATATCTACAACAGTTCAAAAATGTCGCATCTCAGGACAAATAAATACATCCGTATAACATAGAAAATGGCAAAGACCATTCTTTTAGAAATTGAATCTAAAATTCCAGAAATTAATTCATTCACAGGCTTTCTTTCACACGCAAAAGCTTGAAAGACAATTCCATCATGATCATACCATTTCCCTGTTCAATGTAGTTGAGAAGCCTACTAGCTCCATCATGATGTATGATTAACATTCTTAAAATATCTATTGCTGCATGGAAGTAGCAATGAAGCAATGTTAGACAAGATGTACTCAATGCCAAAACACGCATAGGGCAGAAATAAATTGCAAAAATAAACATTACAAAAAGCCGGAAGAGTTAAAGTGTATATGCTAAACGAATGTTCAAATGAAAATGACAGACTTTCCAATCAAAAGGGTTTAGAATTGCACAAAAGTTGAAGCCACAGATATGGATGGATAGCCTGTTGGTGTGAAGCCTATAGACAAAGAGACCCCCTTAACCATGTATATGGAAAGTTTCTTTTCCATTAGTTGCTAACATTTTCCACAAAACAGGAAAGTGTATAAGCCATTGTCTCAAAAATTATCATTTTCAAGGTTTGAAAGACTCCTCTGCTAATTTTACTTGTTTAAAGTGCTTGCAGAATAGAAGTTTTGCTCGAGAATTCCCGAATGGTGTCAGTTATTTGGGCAAGAAGATTGCCATTGTTCATCTGTGGCCCTTTTTCAAAAGATATTGACAAAGAGATTGTCATATGATTGCCTCCAATTTACAGAATATCCTAGTCGAGCTCTCCAAGCTCCTTAATTTCAATGGAATGATGACTACATTCATTCTGTTACTCTTATAAAAAACAGTTCCTTCTCCTCTAAGTTTAATTCAAGAAAAGCGCTGGATCATCTTGTTAGTAGACGGTGCAATGAGCATCGGAGACTAAAAAATCAGAATTGACTAATGTTGGGCAGTGATTTGTACCTTACTGTACTGTCAATGGCATTGGAATGGACCAAACTATATTATATCTAAATTTGGGAAGCTCATTTGTATAGATAAACATAAATATCACAAGATATGTTGTATGCTAGGTTCTAGTCAAGATGAACGTCCATGCTATTCCAAAAAATAGGAAAGTTCACTCCAACAATTATATTCATTATGATCATCAATCTCCTCGGCATCCTCCTAAGAATGAATATAAAGAGATCTACTTTAATCCTTAAGGGGAGATAAGGGCGATTCTGTAATGGCCAAATTTCGAGAAATCAGGGAAGTGACACAATTGAAGAGTGCCCCAAATTTTTCATCTTCTGAAATTTGAACGAAATAACTTTATTAAATTCTACGCATGAAATCAATCTATTCCATATAAAACACTACACAATAATAATGAACAAAATGAGAGAGAAAAAATTTGGAAGTTATAAGTTTTATTAAATTACTTAAGTTTAATTAGTCCCTAATCCTACATTAATCCCCCAGCTTCATTGTAGCCAACCGACGTTCCTTCCCTTTTTATTACTTCGTTTGTTGAATAGGGCTGACACTAGCTTCAAAATTTCTTCCCCTCTCCCTGTGCGAAGGAGTAGCAAGGCTGCGACCGTTGCTACAGTGCAATGGGCGAACAAACGCGGGTAAAAGGCAAACCAAGCAGCCCCCTGGGTGCCACAACTCACTATCTAGGACATCGGAGAGAAATCTAATGGTATGAATCTCTCTCACCATTCTAAGCATTCATTTCATTCGTAGCACTTTCATTTTGACGTTTGCCTCATTTTTCATGTTTTCCTCATTTCAGAGATTAAGGCATTAGAAGAAGTTCAGAGAATTGGTGATTTTGGAAAGAAAAATTTATGCCGAAAACTCTTTTGAGCTATGTTTTGGCAAGTAAAGCATATTTTTGGGTTAATTCAAGTTTTGAGCCAAATTTTTATGAATTCCTATATTTTCTATGAGCCCCAGGCTGTATATACAAGGCGGCGAGCTCGAGACAAGTGTGTGGGCATTCAGCGTAGGGCTGCTCCGTCAAGCCAAAATGAAATAATCTTGTGTTAATTTAAAAAAAAGTAACCTTTTATGGTTTCATATGATTTCTCGTTCGACATGGGAGCATTTAGACTTCTTGCATATTGTAGATTATTACATACTTAAAATGTATGAATGCAAGTTTACTTCTTTTACTATACATATGATATTATGCTATATTAGGATATATTGCAGCTATTCATTTACAATTCATACATGCATATGAACTCTCCATGAATGTATGTTACATGTATTATGCCTTAATAAATGTCCCGAGTAGCATTACGAGTAGACTATTACATGCAAGAATGTATTCCCAACCCTTGATATTTATATGTGGATGAAACTTTGAGAAGTCTTGGGATTAGACAGTGACAGAACGTTAGGGAACCGTGGGTACAGGGGGCTATCGATAACTGCTATATCGGAGGAAACCCAACATTTATTGCTGGTTTATATGACTTTGGGGCAGGGTGACGACCCATTATGAAAGAATAAGAAAATAGTTGAACTCTATACATTAAACAAATGACATTGTTATGATATGATCTCTACGAAATGACACTACTAAAATAATGTACTATGAATATGTTTATGGTTTCATGCTTACGACCTACATATTACACTGTACTCTTGATTTTTGTACTTGGTTTTTATGTCATAATGTTATGATTTATATGTGGACATGTACAATTTTCTACGAGCATGCACGTTGCTTATTTTTCATGTATAAAATCTAATGTTAACCCTGATTATTTCTCTGAGCTCGTTGTTTACTCATTTTCATTGATGCGATTCAGGTACGGGCAACGGGCATTGGGGCGAGTAGCCAGGTGTTCTTTGTAAAACATTTGCACGATAGTTTTGTGAGCTTTGCACATATATTTTTGGTACGTATTTTTATTATATTGAATTTAGTAACTCTGCATAGTTTTCATGTTTTGAATGAGATGATTTTTATGCTTCCGAATATGTAATTGAAATGCAACGTATTACATATTATGTGGCGATCCAATTAGACTAAATTATCACCCATCGAGTCCTGATTGTTAAAGCCAAGGAGAGTAATGTTGAAAGTCGGTTTAACCATATTACCAGCCTTTGTCGCACCAGGATTGACCCTATTAGAGCGGTTAGTGAGGTGTGATAGAAAGTGGTATTAAAGGATGATGATTAGATAAAAAGAACATAAGTATGTTGGATTTAGAAAAAGAAAAAATATGAATTGATTTATATAGAGAAATAGGTTGATAAATCTGGGGTGGGTATCCCTTACAACTTAAGGTGTCATGTGAGCACGATAATATTATTATATGATTAATTGTATGTGAATAATAAATTGTGTTAACACAAATAAATATGTTTGGAGAAGAGTCGAAAGTACGAAAGACCAGTCTTTTAGGCGAAACGCAAAGCATGAAGTTCAAGTTGATTCTGTTTTGGGCAGAAATGAAAATCAGAACAAGAAAAATGCAGATAGTAGAACTAATGAGTTACAGGGCATTGTGCAACAGATATCACAACTGGTTGATAAAATGACTGTAATTGAAAGATCCCCCACTAGTACACTGCCTAGATCTGAAATGGAGCAGAAGTGGATCGACAATTAAAGATATTTTAGTCTTCAAACCACTTGCATTCAAGGGTGCCAGTGACCCTACAGATGCTGAAAATTGGCTCCTGAAGATCGAAAAAATTTTGGATGGTATGATTTGTCGGAAAACAGAAAAGTAGTACTAGCTACCTTCATGTTAGAAGACGAGGCAAAAAGGTAATGGAAGACACAACATAAAGAAAAAAATTTAACTGACACCTCTTCCATAGATTTAGTGTGAAGAATTTGTTAAAGTCTTGAAAATTTGGTTCATTCCGTCTTAAGTCAGATTAGTACTACAAGACAAATTCTTCAATCCAACTCAGGGATCCTAGATAACTATGTAATATGAGGTAAAATTTGCTTCTCTTTCCAGATACGTACCCCACTTCGTCAGCATTCAAGAAGAAAGTGTCACAGATTTCTGGATGGTCTGAGAGATCAGTTGAGCTTGACATTAGCTCCATTTGAAATCAACGATCTCTCCGTGCTTGTTGAAAGGGCAAGAAGAATTGAAAATGAGCTGAACTTTTCCAGTCAGTAGTGGCAATCTGAGGCAGGCAAGGAAAGGATTTCAGCAACAGAGAATACTTTCAAAGCAAGAAATTAAATCAGAAAGCAAGCGAAAGCAGATTCAGGTAGGAAAGTCAATTAGCGAAAAAAGTGAGAAGAGAAACTTTGGGCAGTGTTTGATCAGTTTCGAAAAATGCTACAAATGTGGACATCCATGACACATTCAAATGAATTGTTCACAAAAAAAGAAGAAAAGACAGTAGACCATAGGTAATCCAAGGACGTGGACAGTCTAGAAACAAATGGTGAAACTTCAGAACACAAAACAGAGCAATCAGTAAGAGTTCGAGTTTTGTAATTACCCCTCAAGAACTAAAAAATCTGAAGAAGTGGTTAAATGTACGCTCCTTATTCAAGATTAGTCTGCCACTGTTCTATTCGATTCAGGTGCATCACATTCCTTTATTTCTGATGAATTTGTTGTCAATTTACATCCTAATATTATGCATTTTTCTCCTAAATTTTGTGTTATTATGCCATCAAAAAGTTAGTTTCATACCAATAGAAAATGTGTCGTGCATGTTCATGTTTATGATAAGAAGTTGCCAACAGAGTTGATTATCATACCAATTCAGGTGTTTGATGTAATCTTGGGGAGGGATTAGTTGATAGATCATTTTGTTACAATTGAAAGCTGAAAAAGGCAGGTGAAGCTGAAATCGCTGGGTGAAAAACAATTACATATCTTATGTGATCGAAATGCACAATCTTTTTTGATTATGTAGGGAAAGTTGGAAAGTGTTTACAAAATGGTGAATTGGTAATTTTGGAAAAATTAGAAGTACTAAATAAAGATGTACATGAATTGAAGAACAATCAAGTGGTTTCAGAAAATTCTAATATATTTCCTGAAGAATTGTAAGGACTACCGCCAGAACGAGAAGTTGAATTTGGTATTGATGTGCAACCAGGAACACCTGTAATATCAAATCTCCATAAAGGATAACTCCAAAAGAATTACAGGAATTGAAATGTCAATTGTAGTAATTGATCAAAAAAATTTTTATCAGGCCAAGTAAATCACCGTGCAGTGCTCCAATATTGTTTGTTAAGAAGAAGGATTGATCCATACGATTATGTATTGATTACAGAGAATTGAATAACGTGAAAATAAAAAACAAACATCCTTTGCCCAGGATGAATGATTTACATGATCAATTAGAGGGTGCAACTGTATTTTCTTGAATTAATTTGAGATATGGATATCATCAGATCAGAGTCAAGGAGGCAGATATAACTAAGACAACTTTTGAGACTAGGTATGATCACTATGAATTCTTAGTTATGTTTTTTCGCTTAACTAATGCTTCCAATTAAACAAATTGTTAAGCCATATGTTGATCAGTTCAACGTTATATTTATTGATGATATTTTTATTTATTAAAAAATTGATGAAGATCATGCCAAACATTTGAGGACGATTTTGGATCTACCGACACAAAATTAGTTATATGAAAAATTTTTGAAATGTGAACTTTGGCAGCGAAACATTGCATTTTTGTGACACATTATCTGTGGTCAGAGAATTTCAGTTTATCTTTAGAAAGTCAAAACAATTGTGGAATGACCTACTCCAAAGAATGTTACAGCGGTACGTAATTTCCTTGGTTTAACAGGATATTACAAGAAGTCAAAGGTTTTTCACAGATAACCATGTCATTATCCAAGCTGATGAGAAAATATATCCATTTGAATGGACTGTAGAATGTGAGCATGGTTTTTAAGAATTGAAGAAACATTTGAGTACTGCACCAGTGTTATCTTTCCATAAGGCATAGAAAGATTCTAGATTTACAGTCAAACAACATTAAGGGGCTTAGGCTGTCTTTTAATGCAGAATAAAAATGTGATAGCTTATGCATCCAGACAGTTGAAGCTACATGAAAAACTATCTGACATAGGATCTGGAGTTAGCTGGTGTGGTATTTACTCTCAAAATTTGGCAACATTTTTTATATGGTGTGAAATGCGGTCTTTACTAATTATCAAAGACTGAAGTACATTTTTACACAAAAAAAAGCAGAGTTTGAGGCATCAAGTATGGTTAGATTTGATCAAAGAATACGATCTAGACATACAATATTGTCCGGGCTGAGCCAATGTTGTTGCTGAAGCATTGAGCTGTAAATCCACAAGTAGTGCAAGTTGGATTCTTATTCAGAGGCCAGAGTTGTTAAAAAAATTGATGCTTTATAATTGAAAGTTAGAAGATCAGGTGACATGGGTTATTTACATCAATTGATAGTGCAACCAACATTAATGGCTAGAATCAAGGTAGCTCAAAAAGTTAGCAGCGAATATCTGAAACTCCTAAAGCAATGTCAATCAGGAAAGATGACTGATACAATTGCGGATTAATATAACATTATTCAAAATAAGTTCCAAATATGAGTACCAACTCATTTTGATTTGAGACAAAAAATTCTACATGAAGCTCATCATTCAGGCTACACAGTTCATTCAGACAACACAAAAAAAGTATAAGGATCAAAAGTTGATATTCTGGTGGCCAGGTATGAAGAAGGATGTTGAATATATATCTCAATGTCAAGCATGTCAGATTGTAAAGGCCCAGCAACAAAGACCCAACAGATTGCTACAATCATTGCCGATACTTGAATAAAAATGAGAAGAAATTGCTATGAATTTCGTCATGAGATTTTCTCGATCCAAACAGCGTCACGACAGTATATGGGTTATTATTGATAAACTAACAAAGTCACAAAGTCTGCTCATTTTTTGGCTATCAGACAAATAGATTCAATGGAAAAGTTGGCCAGATTATATGTCAAAGAAATTATCAGATTGCACGGTATTCCAAAAGTTATTTTTTTTTTGAAAGAGACGAAAGATTCACGTCCAAGTTGTAGGAATACATTCAACAAAATTTGGGTACACATTTACATTTCAACACTGCCTATCATTCACAAAGTGACGGACAATCAGAAATAACAAATCAAGTGTTGGAAGATCTATTAATGCTTTGTGTTCTCGACTTTGGAGACAATTGGGAAGATCACATTCTAATGCGTGAGTTTGATTCCAACGATAATTATCAATCAAGTATCAAAAGGACTCCTTTTGAAAGCACAATATGGTAGAAAGTGTAAAACTCCACTAAATTAGATTGAAGTAGGTGAATGCCAAATGTTAGATCCCGAGCTAGTTGACGAAGCCAAAGAGAAAATCAGAATAATCAGAGATTGAAAGCTTCTCAGGACAGACAACAAAAATACTACGACCCAAAGCACAAAACAATTAAATTTTAAGTTGGAGATTTTGAATTTTTGAAAGCCACACCAACGAAAGGTATAACTAAATTTGGTAAAAGAAGCAAGTCGAGTCCCATGTACATTAGTCTTTTTAAAATTATAAAAAGGATCGGTCCAGTTGCTTACAGGTTAGTGTTGCCTGCTGATACACACGATGTGTTTCACATTTCGATGTTACAGAAATGAGTTTGAAATTCAAAATAGAGAATTTTACATGAAGATAATGAAGTACAGAAAAATCTAATATATATTGAACAACCTGAAAAAATTTTAGCAACTGATGTTAAGAAGCTAAGAAATAGACAAATTCCTCTTGAGAAGATTAAGCTGAAGCGCGAAAATAAAAAGAAAGCAACATTAGAAAAAGGTAATGAAATGCTACGGAAATATTCATTTCAATTCCAGTAAAGTCAGGAATTCAATGACAAGATTTTTTATCAGGGGAGAGCTGTAATGGCCAAATTTTAAAATATCAGGTAAGTTCCACACAATTGAAAAATTACTCCAAAATTTTCATCTTCCGAAATTCAATCGAAATAATTATACTAAATTCTACCCATAAATCGATCAATTGCATATGAAGCACCACGCATGAATAATGAACATATTGAGTGATATAAAATTTGAAAGTTACAAGTTTTATTAAATTAATTAAATTTAATTAATCCCTAATCCTATATTAATCTTGCAACTTCACTGTAGCCAACCGACATTCCTTCGCCTTTTAATCCTTCGGTCGTCAAATAGGACAAACACGACTTTGAAATTTCTTCCCGTCCTTATTTCCTCTTTCGCGCTCGCTCTCCCTATGCGAAGGAGTTCGTTTGGGCTCCTAGCAACACTACGATCCTTGCTACATTGCAAGGGACGATCAACCGCGGGTAGCAGGGAAACTGAGTGACTTCATGGGGGGTACCACAACTCACTATGCAGGGCTCCGGCGTGAAATATAAGGGTAAGAATATCTCTCTCTTTCTCTCTCTCGTCATTCTAAGAATTCATTTCCTTCCTCATACTTCCATTTTGATGTTTTTGTCGTCTTTCGTGCTTTTCTCATTTCCAGTAGTCGTTGGAGGCGTCAAACTCATGTTTAAAGCATCGAAAGTAAATTGAAAGTTTCCATTTGAGTTTTAGCACAAAATTAGCGAGGTGAAAGTGAAGATTAAGGCATTGGATGGACAAATCTATGCCGAAAAAATCATGTTTTGGCAAGTAAAGCATATTTTTGGATTAATTCATGTTTTAAGCCAACATTTTATGAAATCCTTTATTGTCTATGGACTCTAGGTCGTCTATACGAGGTGGCCAAGTCAAGACCAACGTGTGCGCATTCGTCATATCACTGCTTCGTCAAGCCAGGTGAAATAATCTTGTGAAAATTTAAGAAACATAGAAGCATTTAGACTTCTTGTATATTGTAGATTATTACCAGCTTAAAATGTATGAATGCAAGTTTACTTTTTTTACTACATATATGATGCTATACTATATTATGATATATTGCAGATATTTATTTATAATTCATACATGTATATGAAATGTCCATGAATGTATATTACAGGTATTATGCCTTAAGAAATGCTACGAGTAATGTTATGCGTAGAATATTACATGCAGAGATGTATTCACGACTCCTAATATTAATATGAGAACGAAACTCTGGAAACCGTTGATATTAGACAATAACAGACAGTTAGGAAACCATGGGTATCAGGAGGCTGTCGATAACTGCTATGTTGGGATAAACCCAACATTTATCGTGGTTTATATGAACTTTGGGGCAGAGGTGACGACCCGCGATGAAAAAACATGAATATAGTTGAATCTTGTACATTAAACAAGTGACAATATTATGATATGATCTCTTTGAAATAACACTGCTATGATAATATATTATGAATGTGCTTATGATTTCATGATTACGATCCACATGTTACATTGTACTCTTGATTTCCATATCTGCTTTCTTATGCCAACATGCTATGATTTGTATGTAGACATGCACAGTTTCTACGAGAATGCAAGTTGTTTATTTTTCATGTATAAAATCTTATGTTAGCCCTAATAATTTCTCTAAGCTCGTTGTTTGCTCATTCTTCATTGTTGCCTCTCAGGTAGAGGCAACGAGCAGCGTGAAGAGTAGCTAGGTGTGTCTTTGTACAACTTCTGCATGATAGTTTTGAGAGCTTTATGCAATGTTTTTGGTACATATTTTTATTAAATTAGATTTAGAAGCTCTGTATAGTTTTCATGTTTTGGATGATATGATTTCCGTGTTTCCGAATATTTAGTTAAAATGCAATGTATCAGGTATTTATGGCGATTCAATTAAACTAATTCATCAACTACTGCGTCCTGATTATAAAAGTCAGGACGAGTGATGCAGAGAGTTGATCTGACCATATTGGCAGCCTCTATCGCACAATTATTGACTCTACTAGGGTGATTAGTTGAGGTGTGATAATTTCTTCTACTTCAACAAATCTAGATACATTCAGATATGATGATAATTATGTTATAACTCTTAAAGAGGTTTAAACAGTAAATACTTAAAGTCAAATGGGAAGGGATAAATTTAACATGAAATTTTGAAGTTTTATAAATGAATGAACTGTATTTTATTTTGAAGTTCTATAAATAAATGAACTGTATTTTATTTGGTCATTCATGCATTGCATAACATAATAATTTAATACATATTACGATTATAATTGCTCACAAAAGTCAAACTTAAAATTGAATTTTAATTCTCTCAAGAAAGAAAATTTACAAAATGATATGTTTGATATAAGAGACTTGATTTAGAGGAGGAATATCATTGCTGCTAGGTATTTATGTTTGAACTATTTTCTTCAAATAGTTAGAGACCGTTCAGTATTGTTTGGGATGTTGTCATCAGATTATTGTTGTCGTTTCTGAATGTTTTAAGTTTAGTGCACTTTGAGGATATTTGGGATTATTTTATATTTGGAAGTTTCTAAAAAATATGTGGAAAGTAAAAAAAATAAAATGTTAATATCGTCCGACCGCAGTTCCCGACTTAGTTAATACTAAGCCCCGGGTCGGGTTATGAAAATATCCAGAGTTTAGATTCCCAGATGCAAATATTTCCAAATTCCAACATCCATAATGCAACTTTAGACTAAATTAAAGAGAATGGGTCTGTTTGGGGTACCTGTAGCTTATTCAGATAAAAAGTTTATCCTGATAATCTGCTGATCAACAGCTTATCCAGTTAAGCTGGCCGGCTGCTTGGTTTGTGCGTTTGAAAAACAGCTGATTCTGTATAAATGCCCATTCTGCCCCTATTCTGGATAAGTTGTTTAATTGTTTGATTTGTGCGTCTGGAAAACAACTGATTTGCAATTTTATCAAGATAAATGACCAGCTGACACGCAACAGTTGTGCTCGCAACGTTGTAAGAGAGTCATATTAGTTAAAATTAAGACAAAAACAATAATGAGCCATAAAACATGTCAGTCAACTAATTTAACCTCTAACTTTTCAGTCCACCATTCCTCGGAAGCATCAATGACACGTTTAATGGGATCTCAACCCAACCCAGTAGATCCCCGTTTGAGCTCCTTCCATAATTTCCAGTCTTTCTTCAAATGATCCCACTTGTTCTTGAATTTTAGCCTATCATATTCCTTTCTTATCAATTCTTTGAATTTCACATAAAAATGTTTGTTACTTCTTTATCCATAAAAATGTTTGTTACTTCATCTCATATTGCTGAAGGACCCTCTTTTTTCATCTTAGACATGTCGAACTAATAGAAGATGATGTAGTTAAACAAATTAGCTAAACATATAACAAACTAATAAACATGTTAAGTCATTCTAGAATTAGAATGAAAAAAAAAACGAAGAGCTTGGAAAAAGCAAAATAAGACAGAGCTATGCAAAACAAGACAGAGCTATGCAAAACCAGACAGAGAACTATGCAAAACAAGAAAAAGCTAGATGATCATTTCATAGTCATCAAAAAAACAAAAACTGATCGGTTCAATTGACAACTGTATAGGATGAAGGGTCTGTTTTCATCAATTCAGTACACAAAGTGAACTGTATCACTTAAAAAACTAAAAGATAAGGGAAAAAAAATAATGCATTAACATATTTAATATATAAATTTTAATATTTACCTAAAAAACACTTATATAAACATGAAAAGGTGTATTTTGCTTTAGCAAAGTTAATAGGACTTAAAACATGAAAAGGTGTATTTCGCTTTAGCAAAGAAAACCAGCCGTGGAATCAGAATGCTCAAATTAAGCAAATCAAACTTGTTAATGAGAAATCACAACTACCAAGGCAATAAATTGTCCCCCTCCCCATTAAGCAATAAACTAGAAATAAATACAGTGAAATTTTCAAAAGAAAAGCAGCAAACTGGAAATAAATTAAAATTCAATCTTAAAACTTAACATTAAATTTTAAATTGTTCATGTCGTGGCTAAATATACTATGCAAATTGTAAATAAGCAGAAACCGAGAAGAAGAGGAAATAAATGGAGAATGGAAGAAGCGGATAGCAGCAGAAACAGTGGAGTATACATGAAGTTTACAGAACAATGGAGTATACATGGAGATGGGTACACAAGACTATAAATTGTCCCCATCCCCATTAAGCAAACAATTGTCCCCATCCCCATTAAGCAAACAATTGTCCCCATCCCCATTAGCACACCAAACATCACCTAAAATCGGCCAAAGCAAGCATGTACAAGTTGTTCATGATTATATTTAAAGCCCAAGCCGTAATGTCAAATTTTAAACAATGCATCCAATCACAAACACCTTCAAGCTTACCCAAACTACTGGTGTTTACAAATCACACACCGAAACTTTCATACTTACATCTAAGAAGAAGCTAAGAGAAAATTTAAAAGCAGAAACTTCAAGAAGAAGAAGAAGAAAATGTTGATGATGATGGAAGAGTTTACCTCCACTACCTACAAAAGAAGAAGACGGAAAAAATAAATTGAAGAGAAGAGGAGCGCGCGAGAGGCTAGGGCAACGCTCTGCGAGGAGGAGCTTCGCCTTTCAGTTCCCACTCAAGGGAGAAGAGGAGTGCGTGAGTGGCTAGGGCAAAGCTCTGCGAAGGGGCAAACGTGAGAAGTATGGAAGAGAAACGCGGACCGCAGGGTGAGACCCGCGGCCCACGTTAAGCTATTAATTGCGACGGTGTTTTCAAACCCCCCCGACACGTCTTCCAAACATTGTGACGCGTTTTCAAAACGCCGCCGCAGTGTTTCCGCTCCGCCAAGCACACCCTAAATCGTACTTGAAAAATCTAATAGAAAAAAAATTTAAAGTTCCTAATTCATTCGGATGTTCAGGTCCTGCAATGCATTTGAAGATTATTCCATATAAGACTTTGATGCAAATAGATTGGCATCACATTCAAAGTGGTGGTTTCAGGGGGAAAAAAATCAAGTAAGAATATCTTGATCTAAATTTAATTAAACGGACTTTATAACAGACAAAATTGCAGAGAGATCAGTGCAATAGATGGTCAATCAAAATTTGTATTGCACTGCCACAAAATAAAGTTGATGACCATAAAGCACATATTGATTTAACTCAAATGTTCAAGTAAATCAATAGTTGACACATCATTGTCAACATTATTTCTTGTAGAAAAGAGAAAAGAAAAGCAGTGAAAAGTAAAAAAAAATATTAACCGTACCAAGCTGATCTCCGAATCTTTAATAGACATAGTTCATATAAAGGATACAATGACGTAAAGAACTTTCTGTGGATCAATTTATGCATGTCCAGGGAGTAATTCAAAAAAAAAAAAAAAAAAAAAAGAAAAAAACCAGAAACAAAAGCATTACAAGTTGAATACCTGGAAAAATCATAGAAATTGGCCATGATTTTAGGATCTTAAACAATATAATAAAGTCATCATCGGCAAAAGTACTGCTATGGTAATTTTCTGTGTCTTTTAATATATTTACAATTACTGATAAGCTTGATAACTCGAGCTCTGACAAAGACGATGTGTTATGCTCCTGAAAAATATCATCGTGTTCATCAGAAACTACACAGTAAACATAATTCTGCAATCATCATAATATAACGAAGAAACCATCAAAACTAAGTTTTATTTAATCAACAAAAAGTCTAAATGAGATCACGGTCAAACATCACATCACTGATGAAGTGTATCAAAATCATGGTTGCAAGGTTGGCGTCATAATGACTACCGGATTATGAATGAATTATCCAATTTCATGTTTTTTGATTCCAACTCACAAGAACCTATATAAAGCTGTTTCCCTTTCGTATAGATAATCAGATTGCAGCCAACATTTTAATAAGTGAACCTTCTGAGAATGAATTATAGTTAAAACTTATTGGCAATATAAACTCAAGGATAATAAAAATAGATATTGTGCTGAAATATTTCTGAATATGTTATCAGCTCCTTTCCATCAATAGCAACCTAGCAATCAATGATCAACAGCTTTCCACCTACAACAATCTAATAGTCCGAGAATAGCAACTTTACATATAATATTAAAATTTAGCTGACGTGAAGAGAATTTTTTCAGAATTTTTATGGCCCATATTATTCAGGAATTGAAATAATTACTAGTAATTTTATATAATCTTATACTTTATAACTATTATATATATATGATACCTTAAGAGTGTAATTAAATTTAATTAAAACTCAACACAATGGTACAACAAGCACACTAACCAACGAACAAAGATTAGGCTTCTATATTTCAACCCGAAAGAAAAACACTAAATAGTAATGTTATAACAATTAATAATCTCTCCAATAACACTCAAGTTTCTAATGGACAGAGCCAACTCAGAATAGTTTCAATGCAGTCAAGGAGAGGGTGACTTAAGCACTAGCCTTCGCATTATCAGATTTCAACCACTGTTTGAGGTAGAGTGTGATGCACTCTACATGGGGATAGGAGCACTTTGAATGATTCTAGAAGGAAATAGTCAACGATGACAAAGAATTTTATGTTATCGTGAGAGCTCTTGAGCACTGGAGTTATTACCTAGTTCACGTTTTTCACGGACTACGAAGCCTTAAATTTTTTAAACAACTAGAATAAATTGAAGGCCCTACACCCAACTTGAGTGGAGTTCTTAGCATTGTTCCACTTCATGCTGAAGCACAAGGTGGAAAGTTTGGACCACTTCACAGTTATTGATCACTACGATTGAGGCCCAAATTTTAGGCTTTGAGATAGCAAAAGAGCTATACGTGAAATACGATGATTTCAGAAAAATCTGGGAGCAATGTCAGGAGAAACCTACCAGGCAGTACCACACAGCTGATGGGTGCTTGTTCTATCAAAGAAGTTGTGCATTCCTAGATATTCGCTAAGGCAGTCAATTGTTCAGGAAAGCCATAGTGGAGAATTTGCAGGGCATTGTGGCTGGGACAGACTCACGTACTCATGAGATAATAATTCTTTTGGCCTCGACTAGCAAAAGATATGAAACAACACGTCAAACAATGCAAGATTTGTCATGTCGTAAAAACCAATGGAAAAAATACAGGACTATACACCCCATTACTAGTACTAAAGGCAAGGCGGGTGGAAGTTAGCATGAATTTTGTGGCAGACCTTCCGAGTACACAACGAAAAAAGGATTCACTTAAGGTGTCGTGGTAGATAGATTCTCGAAGATGATACATTTTGCACCCTACCACCAGACACTGAATGCATCGTATGTCGACGATTTATATTTCTGGGAGATTGGAAGGCTACACGGGGTACTCAGGACCATCACTCCATACAAGAATGTCAAGTTCTTAAGTCACTTTTGGAGGACTTTGTAGGGAAAACAAGACACTTAGCTTAAATTCAGTTCTGTAGCGCAACCCTAGAGAGGCGGTCAGCTGAGGAAGTAAACAGGAGCTTCAAAAATCTACTGAAATGCTTTCTTGAGAAGAATATCAAGTAGTGGTATTTAATTCTAGCTCAGGCCGAGTTCACATACAACAGATCCGTGAGTCCAACTACGGGCTGCACCCCATTCGAGATCATGTACGGGAGTAACCCGCTCACTCCACTTGAATTACTACCATTCCTGGTGACACAGGGATTAACGAGGATGCCGAGGAACGGGCGCACGAGATTCAAAAACTCCACGAGGAAGTCGAGAAAGAGATCACTAAACAGAATCGCAAGTATAAGGCACAGGTGAACAAAACAAGGAACATGTGACCTTTAAAGAAGGATATCTAGTATGGATTCGACAAAGAAAGAGATATTCCCAATAGGATCATTCAAAAAACTCATACAGATCTTTCAAAATACCTTGGAAGCTTAATGATAGGCCTATAAAATTGACATGCAAAGGGACTAGAATCTTTCCAATATGTTCAATGCTGCGTACCCGACACCGTATTATGAAGAAGCAGAAGATTCTATAAACGAAATCGAAGCTCTCCTAATCCCAGAAGACTGACACGAGGCTAATTTGGTTGAACCCGCACAACCAGTTCAGCAATGGTGTCGATCCAGCAGGGGGCTAGACCGACACAACTATTTAAATAGGTGAGACAACTGCCCCATTTTCCATCTATTCTAGCTAGTATTATATATACGCTATTCATGTGTTTTAGGGTTCAATTCTATTTTCTGATTTCAAATTTCTACCTCCAAGTGTTTTCCTCTTGTTAGGGATGTATTTGAGGACAGATGTTGCCCTGACCGTATCCTATTTCGAGGTGGTGACAACCTCTACATACACCCACGCCTATTCCCTTCCTGCACACAGTTTCATCTTTGCACCTACCTTTCCCTGTTTTCTGTGACAGATAGCCCCACTGCCCCCTTCCGCCGCCCCGCCTATTGTTGTTGGACCTCCCCTATACCCCTTGTTGCTGCGTCAGCCTTCTTATGCAACTCCCCTTGCTACCACCTTCAGCCTTTTCATGCAACTCCCCCCATTGTCGGCAACCCTCGAACAACCAGCCCTGCTACCGTTCGATCGTCCTACACCTCCATCTGCAGACACCACCCTTCCTCTTCACCGCAACTTGTTGTAACCCCCCCTCCCCTTCTCGCCTTCTCCTCTAGCCACCTTATCTCTTGTTGTTCAGTTGGCTTCACCTCCTTCATCCTCACCTAAGGGGCTCGTTTGTGCTTGTATTTCAGCAATAATATTTTTGCATTAAGTTATTTTTAGGGTTAACCACGCTATCAGTCAACCATCCATCTCTTTGACGATAATAGCAGGGCAACAACTAAACTATTCTGGATTAAAAAAAGGAAAGGTTGAATTATATTAAGATATAAGTCCGATAACTTGGAAAGAAATCAAGCCATCTAATGAGATGGTTTTCTAGAATTATGATTCAAGACAAGACCTTGAAAAAGAAACTTTGCTACCCGACAAATTCTTGTTGTAGTAAAGTAAGTGACGCGAACAACCCTCCCACTCTCAGTCCTGATACCACTCCCAAACCTGAGGCGTGCAAATAGGTCCGGAGGGTCCAGTTCAAACTATTCCAACCCTCATGAGCTGGCTGACAACCCCCCTCCTCTCGCACCGGATGGTCCTATTTACTTTATTTAAATAATAACAATTATTAGGGTTAATCTTGCTTTGAGACAAATAAGTTGTTAATATCTCAATTTGGGACTTTTGAAACTTTGATTCATGCAATAGAGATAATTCTCTTATTCTTTCTTGTCGGAGTGATGTATCCTTAATTTTTTTTTTTGGGTATGTCTGTAGCCAGATTGAATTGAAATAGCGAACTCTTATAGACATCTGAAGACCTCTGACATTGCAAAGGTAGAGCCAACTTGCAGTTTTCCACCTTGGTATCCAGCCGCCAAGAACCCAAATTTCTCAGCTGTCATCATCTTTTCACCATCATTTCTCATCTTAAAACTTACCAAATCCCTCCCTTGATCACCCCACCTTGTCCAGTAACACTATGTTGGAGTCATTTGATATCAAAGCCCAAAAAAATTCTAAATCCGAATTGACTTATTTTCCCCACATTTAAATCTTAAATCCACATAACCTAATTCATCAACTCTATAATCCATCCCTAACCCTAACAAAAACCCTAAACCACCACTAGTGATTTATTTTCCCCACATTTAAACCTAAACCCCGTGTGGGAGAAGAGACCATGCCACCAAGAAGAAACATGTAAAAAAGTACCTAGGAGCTTACAATATAAAATATGAAAATAAAAAAAAATTTCAACTACAATCAAGGTTAACAGAGCTTGAAAGGAGATAAACCCGGAAAACCACCTATAGCCATAATACTGACTCGCCAGATCAAGAGAATAAAGTTAATTTTTTGCACCAAGAGTTTCTAAAGATGAAGACTAATGTTTGATTTTTGACGGATGTTAGGATCCAGAAGAATTCATTGAGTCACTCCCAAAAGCGGAATAAATTTTTAAGTCCTTGGATATTCCTTACGAAAAGGGTTGAATTGACGATCATCAAACACATAAAGAATACTTCTTTGTAGTTGAAGACTTTAAAGCATCTTTAATAGTGAAAAAGGAAAATTAATATCATTATATAACTTAAGATGAAAGAGAAGATGCAACACAATTACATTCCTCCATACTATGGGCATGATGTGTTACTAAAACTCCATAAAATGTATCATATAGATTTGTTAGAGCATATACAATCAAATTTGATAAACTTATTCTGAAATGTTAGTTAATAGAATTAGAGGAGCATATAAAAACAAAGTACCGTGGAGGATTGAAACAAACTAGTGAAAATGATGTGCAGCTACAACAGTGTTAGTCACTACTCCACATACAAACTATAATTTTGAAGGTAGAAAAGCAACATTGTCATGAGAGAACCACCAACCCCTCTAGACAAAGCTTAACCTTAAGATGTTGCAATAAAAGCATACTTAATAGAGTACTCAACCGGCTCTCACGAGAAAAATTAGCCTAAAGTGCAAAAAAGATGGGGTGCACCAACACTCCAAAGTCCTTTCCAACCAAAAAATGTTTTAGGTGCCACAATTTTCGGCACATATCATCTAACTGCCCCAAAAGAAGGGTGATCTCTTTTACTAAATAGGGAACAACAAAAGAAATGGACATTAACACTAGGGACACAAAAGAAAATGAGAATGTCGACTTTGAGTATTAGCTTTCTATCGATGAAGGAGAGATGATAGTGATTCAAAAATCTTTTAGATTGGGCATAAAAGAGAGCAATTGTGACTTTGCCACAATCTCTTTCATACTTGTTACATTATAAAAGAAGAAAATATGTAGTATAAACGAAGGCAATTATAAGAATGTGAAGTCTACCTAGACGAAGACAATTATAAGAATGTGAAGTCTACCCAAACAGTAGACTAGTTAATCCATGATCAAAGCTGATAGAGGATGCCTTATAGAGTTCTATCTAGGAGATGAGTTTAAGGAGTAGGTATGATAAGATGTGGTACATATGAATGTTTGCCAAATTTTTGTGTTGTCGTTGCTAGTATTATTATTGCACACATCGTGATAGCAACAAAAACACATACTCTTTGACCAAGAATGAAAGGCGTATCATACTCATTCCTTTGAAATATTCCAAGGTAATGGGAGTCCATACAAAGTCTAAGACTAAAGAGAGCACTACCATCTTTCTGTAGGGCCTTGACGGAAGCATCAATGTGACTAGCATTGGTGTTCTTAGAACGTAATGAATACGAGAAACCAATATTAAAAACATTGCTACCTCTGCTGAGAGAGTTCTAAGATATTCTGACAAATAATCAACCTCCTAGTTTATCAAAATTGAGGGTGATCTAGTAAATGCTATATCAGATGCACTCGATCAAGTACGAGGGGTTGCAGAAGTAGGTTATAGATTTGATGGATAGAGGCTTAGTCCGTAAGAGTATTAGCTAGAGTGCAAATTCTACTTTTATTGTGCAAAAAAAAAAAAAGAACCTTGGCATATGTGTTTTGATAATAGAGCTGTGAACAAAATTAATATCAAATATCAATTTCTTATTCAACAATTAAATGATTTGTTGAATTAGTTATATGAGGCCATCTTCTTTTTCAAGCTTGATTTTCATAGTAGTTATCATCAAACAAGGATGAGTGGAAGACAACTTTCAAGACATAGGACGAGTACGAGCTGACAATTATGCATTTTAGCTTTGCTAATGTCCCAACTACTTTTGTGCAACTAATGAATCAGGTTTCCAAGTATTCGCCAAACAATCCATTGTTGTATATTCTAATGACAAACTAGTGTACAATCGTATCGTGGAGGATCACTACCAACAATTACAAAGATTTTTAAGATTCTTTGGACAACCCAATTACAACTAAAAATAACAGAAAACCTAAATGATGCAATTACAAAAATAGAGCAAATAACAATCTAACTGATATTTACGTACGATGATGATGAAAAAAAAAACACAAGAAACTGATCAAAGATAAAAAGGTCATTTCACTGATGTTAAGTCCGTATAAAAACTTACCATTTCAGTTGAAAGCACCACATTAAATTCTGTAATTTTCTTCAGAATTCCATCAAATTGTGCAGTTTGAAAGAGAAGCATTCCTTTCTGGATAATAAGATTCAAGAAAATTAGAGCAGTTGCAGCCTAAAAAGGCATTCCAAAGATGACATATATTGCACAGAAGATCAAATCCAGTATCCATGAGCAAGTGAAACATAGGCATTGACATTAGGACAGCATCCAAAGCAAGAAATATACAGAAAATATGATTTATGAGGTACTTCAGTAGAAAACAAAGCAGACTTAATAGGCTTAAACTATAATGTATCAAGGAAGAAAGAAAAGTTAAAAAAGAAAGCTTATCTGTAATAGAACATAAATTAAGTGAGACAAACAGTAGAAAAAGCATCACTCGCAGCACAGTGGGTTGGTGAGTCAACGACATGGGACACATCTACAACTCGCGACCCGAATACGGTGAGGGAAGGAATGCGGGAATTGTCCCTCAGGATCATGCGATTCCGGGAACCCTTTTATGCAGGATCCGCGGGATTTTGTGACTCCATGACCCCGAGTTGCAGGGAAGATGGGATATTCATTCTGTAATTGCGGTAGCGGTATTTTCCCGGTAACCAGCCACCGACAAGCCATTGGGGACCCCCATTTTATGTTATTTCAATTAGAATTAGGGTTATTTCAAGAGGGGACTATTTATATCTTTTTATTTTCTATTTTTTTTCATACTTTTTATTGTTGTTATGTTATTTTGATATTGTTTTCACCCTTCTATTTTTCTATCAGAGCATTGTTTTTTTTTTTAATTTCTTTCAGATGGTGTGTGGATCAAAATGGTGATCTCTATCGGGCATTCAAAGACCACCTTTGTCGTCCGCAGTTCGCAGCAGGAAAACTGCTGATTTTCGTTCTGGTTCCCTCTCCCGCTGTTATACGTGTCAGAATTTTAGCTGCCAAATTAAGTCAAATTCCTTTTTTCGGTTTCACTGAGCAGTGTGTTCTTAAAAAATTGGGTAACGACACATCAGACAATGAAGATGGTGAGGACACAGAGGACCAACATCCAGTTGATGAGGAAAAGATGCATATATTTCCAACCGAGCCCGTAGGAAAGAGTCCAACTGAATTCAGGATGAGAGTTTAAAGCAGTCTTGAGTTTGATGAACTGACACTAGAGGCATGGTGACACGACCTGGACCAAGGCTTGAATTAAGACTACTAAGTTCCAATGATAGGAACTAAATTTTCTATATTAATATAACATTTAACAAATGAAAACATTTAACAAATGAAGAATTAAGAAAATATATTTAATATTTGTTACTGGTTGTCTGCATCTTCTATAAAATTTTCTCTTCTTTGCTTATCATTTAATCACTCAATTGACATGAAAAGTTAGTTTAAATTAACAATGAGCTAACTATGCCAGTAAATACTCATAGTTTTTAGCTACAATAATACAAAGAAAAAGAAAGTAATTTGCAATTCAGTTAAAATTTTAATAAATCAATATAAAAAATTATTATTATTCAAATAATCTTAGTCCAACAATAACATATCAATACCGTTCTATGTCTGACAAACATCACAAAAGCACCGTAAAAAAAATTATACCGATTAAGATAATTTATCAACATCATTTTTCATATACGTGCACAGGTACCTTAGTGTTTCTCCACTAGTACTATAAGAAGGTGATTGCATCATAGTCAGTCATACACGCACAAGAATTATATCGAAATCATTATTAAATAAAAATATATTTCATTTTGATTTGCATATTAGATAATAAATTTATAAATAATTCAAATGATAATTTAAATAATGTTGCGAACACAAATCATTTCTAATATTTAAACAAAAGTTCATTAGAATTCAAAATCACGAGTTTGTAGTAATTTCAACAAAACTAATGACAACACCAATAAATGCATTTGATCCTTGAAAAATCAAAACATATTATAGTATAAGAACATGAATATTTACCTCGATGTTGATTAATTTGTCTTAATGTTGACCCTTAAACTCATAGTATAAAATTTACATATTATTTTAAATAAAATACCCCTTGCAAGCGAGATCCAGATTCCAACTTCCTCCCACAAGACTCGCTCCACCAATCAAATCCCACAAGAAAGAGCTCCATTACAATAACACATCTTCCACAACGCCTTCCTCTTCGACAGCTCGATATCGTCATTTAATCCTTCTTCTCTGCTCGACAGCTAGAAATCGTCATTGAATCCTTCTACTCTGCTCGAAAGAGTTGCTGCCTCCTCCTATGCTCGACACTAACGCCGCTGCCGCTCTTCCCCTTCTTTGGCTGCAGGGAAACCCTGGCTTGTGCTCGTCTCTCGCACTCTTCGATCTCTTGTAAAGTAAATCTAGCCTATTGTGTCATTTTTATAGGTGTGTAGGCTTCGGATCCCCTTGTTTAAATTTCCAGATTTCTCACTTAATCTCCCTCCTGTTCAATTTCCTCTACCTCAACGTTCAAATTTCCCACTCTTCACATCATCTTCCTTGATTCTTTGTTTGCATGACTCTTCTCTGTCTTCTCTCCGGCTCAGCTCTTTGATTCTTCTCCCCCCAAAAATAAAGGAAACGTTGCAATCTTCTCAACTTACAAAAACTTCATCCTCAAAATTTAAAAGTGGACCTCAAGTCATTTTTTTATTAAGCAGGTTAACATAAATTTTCTCTTAGAATTTCTTTTCTATAATTTGAGGTGTATCATTATGTATTAATTGATATAATTATTAATTTAACTTAAACTTTTTATTTTTTTATTAAAAAAATTAATAATTTCCGCAGTGGCTCTTTCATTAAGAATTCATTAATTAGATCTAAACTTTGTACTATGATACCACCAATCACGACTCAACTCGGGGTTTAAAATTAACCAAGGTGAGAACAAACGGTCAAACAGTGAGAACTAAATTCTCTACAATTATTTACTATTTAACAAACGAAAATAACACTAATCAAATAAAATAAAAAAATACATTTATTAGTACCGCATTACTGAATGTTTGTATCTTATATCAATATTTTTCTTCTATCGCTCATCTTTTAATAACTTAAATATAACAATAATAACAACAAAGTCTAAATCTCACTACGTGGGGTCGGTACATTAATCATTTTCCTCCATTGCATCTTATTTAGTGTCATTTTTCATTTAGGTCTAATAAATTAAGATCATTTTTTATACAATAAGCCCAAGTCTTCCTAGATCTACCTCTGCCTTTCTTAACATAAGTCGAATATAAAACATCTACTCTCCTAATCAGATCATCAGATGGTCGATGCTTAATGTGACCAAACCATCTAAAACGACTTTCTCTGATGTAAAGCCACCCATCCACTTAATCATTCTCATCTCGGCAACACTTAACTTAATATTATGCTTCTCTTTTAAATGCCAACATTCAACGCCATAGAGCATTGCACGTCCCACCATCGTCTTATAAAATTTTTCTTTTAGTATAAGCGACACTACTTTATCACACAAAAGGCTCGAAACATTCCTTCACTTCAACCAACCAACTTGAACTCTACTATTAACATCCTCATCTATATCACCATCGCTTTGAACAACAAACTCGAGATATATAAATCGTTCACACCTTTTAATAATTTGATCACCCAAAGTTACACTTCTGTCACTAGAGCTACTACTATTAAAATTACATTCTATGTATTCGGTTTTAGTTTTACTCAAATGAAGACCTCTAGATTCCAATGTAGACCTCCATAATTCAAGTTTTGCATGAGTTTTTTCTCTCATCTTATCCATGAGAAGTATATCATCAACAAAAAGCATACACCAACGTACATGCTCCTTTAAATGTACAATAAGAGCATCCATAACTAAAGCAAAAATATATGGGCTTAAAGCCGATCCCTGATGCAATCCAACAAAAATAGAAAAATATTTGGTCAGTTAAAACACAAGAAACAACTTTAGTATACATATTTTTAATGACTTGAATATAAGTCGTACCAACACCTTTTTCTCAAGAACTCTCCAAAGGATATCACTTGGAACCTTATCGTAAACTTCTTCTAAATCAATAAAGATCAAAGGTAGATTCTCCTTATTATCTCTAAGCTTCTCCATCAAACTTCCCAATAAATGTATAGCTCCCATAGTAGACCTGCCCAACATAAATCCAAATTGATTATGAGAAATCTTTGTAATACGTCTTAACCCATGTTCACTTACCCTCTCCCATAATTTTAAAGTATGACACATCAACTTAATTGCTCTATAATTTGCACACCCTTGTGCATCAACTTTATTCTTAAAATCTTAAAAATGGTGACCAAAATACTCTTCTTCCTCTCAGACATATTTTTAATTTTTAAAATAAGGATAAAGAGTTTAGTAAGCAAAGAAACTCTCAAATCTCCCAAACATTTCCATACTTCAATTGGGGTATCTTCAAGTCCTACAGACTTTCCACCAATCAACTTCTTTTTTACTAATGCAACATTAAAAATGAAACATTTTATTATTATTAACGATGTTAAAAATACTAAAGTCGATCGTATTTTCAGAAACTTCATTAAAAGTTTAACTGAATAACTCATCCACCTATGTTGAATATCTTTTTCTAAGAAAAACACTTTTTGATTTTCATCTTTAATACACTTTACATGAGTTAAATCTTTGTTTTTCTTTTCTCTTTGTTTGACTAGTTTATATATATATTTTTCACCCTCCTTAGTATCTAATCTATTATTAAAATCATTAAAATCATAATTTTTAGTGTCACATATTGTTCTTTTAGACTTCCTACGGACTATTTAATATTACTCTCAGTTCTCTAAGCTTTTACATTTAAAACAATTTTTATAATATAACTTCTTATATTTTATCTTTTCTTTTACATTAGAAATTTTTTCTTTGGATTCTCCAAGTACATCCTTTGCAACATGTTTAATAGTATTTATTACTTTATCATACATAGCATTTGCTTCATCATGAACATCCCAAATTTTGCAATCTTGAAATTTACTCATAAAAATAATTTCATTTGTCTCTGTTAGGTTCTCACATCTAATTCGACGAAGATGAGTAATAGTATTCTTTATTTACAACTCTTCATATTAAAAAAACGATCTTAATTTATTTGTCGTCACCTTTTAATAACTTAAAAAATCTAAAAAAATTAGTTTAAGAGAATAATGAGTTAAACAAGCCAGTAAATACTTATGCTCTTAAGCAACAGTAATACAAAGGAAAAGAAAGTAATATGTATGTCAGTTAATCTATTAATAAATTAATATAAATAATTGATGTTATTCAAATATCTTACTATATCAATAGCATATAATTAATTATATATATATACAACGGTCGCAAAAGCATCGTAAAAAAATTGTGTATATTAATATTCTTTTCCATATAAATACATGAGTACCTTAGTGTTCCCCACTAATATTGTAAAACTGTTACTATATCATAATCAGTCATGCACCTATAAGTAATAATAACAACAAGCCTTTATCCCACTAAGTGGAGTTTGGTTACAAGAATCATTTTTCTCAACTAAGTCATATTAACTGTCATATTTTCATTTAATTCTAAAATATTAAGATAATTTTTTATAAAATAAGTGCAAGTTTTTCTAGACCAGCCTTTGTCTTTCTTAACATAAGTTGAATCTAAAACATCTACTCTCCTAACTAGATCATCAGATGGTCGACGTTTAATGTGCACAAACCATCTAAGGCAACTCTCTAATTTTGTCCGTTATAGATGCTGCACCAAACACATCACAGATATATAAATTTCGCATTTTGTCTCTAAGTTTAAAGCTACTCATCCAATTAAGCATTCTCATCTCGGCAACAGTTAATTTCATGTCTCTCTTTTAAAGGCCAACATTTGACACCAAAGAGCATTGCATGCCTCACTACAATCTTATAAAATTTTCCTTTTAGTCTAAGCGGTACTTTTCTATTACACAATAGGCCTGAAGCATTCCTCTACTTCAATCAACCAACTTGAATTCTACTAATAACATTCGCATTTACATCACTGTCACTTTGAACATCAGAACCAAGATATCTAAAGTGTTCATACATTTTAATAATTTGGTCACCCAAGGTTACAACTCTGTCATTAGAGCTATTACCACCAAATGTACATTCATGTATTTAGTTTTAGTTCTCCTCAAATGAAGGCCTTTAGACTCTAATGTAGACATCCATAATTTATGTTCTTCCTGAGCTATTTCTTTATCCTTATCCATAAGAAGGATAACATCAGCGAAAAGCATACACCAGGGTACATCGTCTTGTAAATGTCGAGTAAGAGCATCCATACCTAAAGCAAAAAGATATGGGCTTAAAGCCAATTCCTGATGTCATCCAACTAAATTAGGAAAATATTTGGTCAATCCACTTTCTATTGTAACACAAGTAACAACTCTAGTATACATATTTTTAATGACTTGAATATAAGTTATATCAAAACGTTTCTACTCTGGAACTCTCCAAAGAATATCTCTTGGCACCTTATCTTAAGCTTTTTTTAGATAAATAAAAATTATATGAAGATCCTTTTTATTCTCTCTATACTTCTCCATCAAACCTCTCAACAAATGTATAACTTCCATAATAGATCTGCTCGCATAAATCCAACGTTTTCACCTTGTTCAATTACTCTCTCCTACAATTTTAAAATATGACACATCAACTTAATCTCTCTATAATTTGCACTCTCTTGTGCATCCCTTTTATTCTTAAAAATGAGAAACAAAATACTCTTCCTCCATTTCTTAAGCATCTTTTTAGTTTTTAAAATAATCTTAAAGAGTTTCGTAAGCCAAGTCCAATAGAGATATCATCAGGTTCTACAGACTTTCTACTTTTATTTTTCTTTAAAGTCTCATCAATTTATTTTTATTAATGCGATGGTAAATAAAAAACATGTTATTATTATTAATGATATTAAGTTCACTAAGGTTAATTGTATTATAAGGAACTTCATTCAAAAGTTTATCAAAATAATTCACCTACCTATGTTGAATATCTTGTTCAAAGAAAAACATTTTTTTATTTTCATCTTTAATACACTTTACTTGAGTTAAATCTTTAATTTTATTTCCTCTTTGTTTGACTAATTTATAAATATATCTTTCACCATATTTAATATCTAATATATTATAAAAATCACTAAAAAAGAATTTTTAGTGTTACACATTGTTCTCTTAGACTCTTTACCAACTATTTTATATTTTTCCCAGTTCTTTAAGCCTTTACATTTAAATCGATTTTTATAGCATAACTTCTTATATTTTATCTTTTCTTGCACATTATTATTCCACCACCAATTTTTTTTATTTATAGAAACTTTTTCTTTTGATTCTTCAAATACAACTTTTGTCACAAGTTTAATAGTGTTTATTACTTTATCTCACATAGAATTTGCCTCATCATGCACATACAAGCATTCTATCAAAATTATTATTTACTAAAAATATATTTCATTTCTATTTGTATATCAAACAAAATACTTAAAAATCATTTAAATAATAATTTAAATAATGTTGTGCATACATATCATTCCTACAATATGAATAAAAATTTACTAGAATACAAAATCTCGAATTTGTAGTAATTTAAATATAACTAATAAGAATATCAATATTATATTTAGTAGAAATGAAATATTTTCATAGTATAAAAAATAAGTACTCACATTGATGTCAATTAATTTGTCTTCGACTTCATCTCATAAAAAAATGAAAATCTAACATAACATGGTATAAAATTTATTTATTATTTTAAATAAACTATTGACTTTTACATATCAAATTTGCATTATGTAATCCTATATATATAAAAGTATTAAAATTTTTTATACATTTTAATTAAAATTATTAAACTTACCTTAACCTTTCAGGACCTAATCATGTGAATAAGCTTCCTCCTGCATGCGAGAGAAATTTTTTCTTACCCCTTGCACACGAGGTTCGGATCACTTCCTACTCCCACAAGAGTAACTCCTTCGATCAAATCCCACACATGAGAGCTCCCTCATAGAAATGCAAATTCTTCCACGACACCTTCCTCTTTGGCGGCTTGATACCATCCTCAAATCCTTCTCTGCTCAATAGTGTCAACGCCTCCTCCTATGCTTGACATCGACGTTGTCGGTGCTGCTCTTCTCCTCCTTCAACTACAGAGAAACCCCGGCTTGTGCTCGTCACTCGCACTCTATAATCTCCTGGTAAGTAACTACAAAGAAACCACGGCTTTTGAACCCCTCTTTTAAATTTCTCGACTTCTTGCTTCATCTCCCTCTTGTTCAATTTCCTCTCCCTCTCTGTTCAGTTTCTCAACTCTTCACACCCTCTTCCTCAGTTCTACATTCTCCTGACTCTTCGCTTTGTCTTCTTTCTTGCTCAAGGTTTCAATTTTTCTCCCATGGGAACTAAAACGAGACGTTACACATGGCAACCCCAAAAAAGATAAATCCAAACCATTCAATCTATAAACTCATTCCTGAGTTACCTTCTTTGAGGGAGGTCGAAGTCGTCAGAAATGACGCACTTTTGTACCATAACTGAAAAATTACATAAAGTTATTCAGGTATTAGATTTAGATCAGCATGGTACCCATCATCAGATATCCAGACAAGACGGGTGAACCCTAGCCTTAAAATTTGTCTGAAAATATTGATGAGAAAGGAAATTCAGCAAAGAGATCCAGGGCCTATCGGCAGAGTAGAGGATTCTTCTGAGTGGTTCCTAGGGTGAATGGTGAAGTTCGCCACAGATTTCACCCCAGAGTTGCTTTCTCCTCATATTTTGGTATATCAACTACATTCCGCTGAGTACCATAAGTGAAAGAGGAAAGTTTCAGACTTCAGGGGTCGAGTTAAATTGCGGGAACCTAAATTTATATGCAGCTCCAACTTATAATGTGCCAACAGATGATGCATATTTATACTATTAAGACGTGTTGTGGAATGACAACACCAACATGATTGACCAAGTGGTGTGTCTATAATTTGTGCAGGAACAGATGGTTTCTTATTTTTTTTATTTTCTAATTTGGATTACTTTTAATTAGGAACATATTTAAGAGTTTTCTTCTATTTTGAGGACCTGGTGATTGTATTCTCTGATTTCTACCTTCAAAAGTGTTGTACCTTTTTTGGTATGTTTGTATCTTGTACAAGAACTGGTGGTAAACCTCCTCGTTCAAAGCATGTTGTTTCATGGTTATCTTAACTATTTTCAACCCCAAAAGTCCTCCAACATTCCATATCCCCTAACAAATACCGTTGAACTCTCATCTTCTTATTCTTTTACCTCATAAATACCTCCTCACAGAACAAAGAAAAGCTTAAGAGTAAAGCGAGAAATCATCCAAGAAGTAGATAACTGTCCATATTAGTATTGATATAAGAATAAATGACATAAATAGGGAAATTAATGCTATTAATTTTTTTTCAATTATAAAGTGTGGAAGAAGGCTATTCATTTGGAGATTGGTAAAAAATTGATGATATAGTGAAGTGGAGGTAACATCTATGCATTTATTATATAAGTTGATTAAATGTCATTAAAAATTTATTGAATTTCCCTTCACTTGGAACCTGTGATTAAAATTGAAAGAGAATTTAAAATCCTTACACTTGCACTTTTAATTGATAGAGATCAGAGCAAGGTCCTGTTTGATGCAGCGAATTGGTTGCAGCATGACACTGTGCCACTATTAGCATTGTTTGGTTTATGAGGCGCAGGCATGTTTTATTAACCCCCTCCCCCCCCCAATAATCACCATTGCAACCTGCGAGAGACGTTTCTGAGGTATTTGGTTCGCTATTACTCCAGTGCCTCACTCGACCTTGCCCGCATTCGTTGTTCCTAGAGTTTTTTCTCTTCCTTTTCTTTGTTCGCCGACATTTGAGATGAGGGTTGCCCGACGTTCACTTCCTCCGATACTCTACCCCTCATCAATACTTGGTGACTTTGTTCGGTTAGTCATATGATTTGCACAAAGATTTTCTTTTTTGGGATTTTCACATATATAGCACCAGTGACATCCTTTTTTCGCTATTTTCTAGTGGCTATATCTCTCTATTTTCTTTGTTCTTCTTGGTTTTAGTTTGGTTTTGGTCTGTTTGGTTTGTAGATTTGCCATGTTCGTTTTGGTTTTATTGATATTAATTACATTCCTATCACCCCAAAAGAAGGTTCTTGGTTTGCTCTATTTGATATCATTTTGATATTTTAGTGGTAATTTGAGAAATGAATACAAGTTAGTGTTGGATTTGTGAATAGCAATGTTTCGGTTGTTGTATATTTTATTAATATGGATTGAGATTTTACCAAAATTTTTTATATTTGAGTGAGAATTTGAAAAATAAATGAAATATAGCGGTGGATTTGTTAACAACAATGTTTCGAGTGTTGTGTATGTTATGAATATGGATTGAGATTTTAGCATGAATTTCAATTTTTGAGTTAGAATTTGAAAAAATTATTGAAAGATGGTGGGATATTTGTTATCAACAATGTTTCAGGCCTGTATATTTTGTTTTCATAAAGAATAATTAAAGGTGGTATATTTTTCGGGTGTTGTATAATAGCAATTCTATGCTCATTAATTTCATGGATGAAAAATAGTATATTTTGCTATGGATATTTCATATTTATTGAACTTCATAGTTAAGAAGCTCATGTAAAATGGTGAGATTTCTATTGTGTATATTTTAATTTTAATGTTTCTCTTGTGCTTTCAAAATTTGATGTCACTATTTGTTTGGTGTGGAGTTGATGGAGTATGGTATGGAGTTGGTGGTGTGTGTGTGGAGGGTGTTGGCTTGTGGTGACTCATTTGAAGGGCTTCCCATAGAGCTTTTTTGCTGTGATTTCTGTGATTTGCTGTGATGGAGCTTTCTTTTTCTATGGTTGAACCTGATAAAATCTCCTTTGCCCACGTGGTGGGTAATTCTCAGAGGGAGACGACGGTTGTCTTCCCCTCAAGTTATAAAGAGCAAAGGGAAGCTGATTGCCTCTTTATCAAGACTGCAAGCAGGAAAAGTGGGAAATCAACACTTTTTTTCTCTGAGCTAGAAATTTCATTCCTTACTGATAAATTCAAGTTTGCAAATTTCAGTGGGAACATCCACCTATGGAAGTTATCAGGAAAAGTTTTGATAATCCTAAATTAAAGGGAAAGTGGAAAGTAGGGCTCATATATGGAAGACACGTATTAATTCCACTAACCGTGCCTGAAGACTACAATGAGATTTTTTCTAAAAAATATCTCAACATTGCTGGTAAACCAATGAAGCTGCTCAAAAGGTCCCCTGATTTTCCTACTGCACCGATATAGTTTAGTCTACCTAATCTTAAGCCGCACTTTTTTCACCATCAGATTTTTTACTTTATCGGTGTCATACTTGGGGACCCTTTGAAGCTAGATCTGCTACAGTACCGATATGGTTTAGTCTACTAATTTTAACCTGCACTTTTTTCACCATCAGGTTCTTTACTTTATTGGTGTCATACTTGGGGATCCTTTGAAGATAGATCTACCCACTTGTAACCTAACCAGACCTTCTGTAGTTAGAATACTTGTTGAAAGAGATATTACTTTAACTGAAGTTAATGAAGTCTGGTTAGGCACAACTCACAATGGATATTGACAACAAAATGTTATGGAGCATATACCTCCTTATTGTTCTCATTGTATGATGTTTGGACACAATCTTGATAAATTCTATAAGTTTCATCCTAATTTCAAATCTAAAGATCAAGTGAATAAGAATGGATCTAACCCCACTGCTTTGGATATATCTATTTCATCTTAAGAAAAAACTAGCACATAACAGGCTATGGTGTCTGAGTTAATCGCCCCTGTGGATCCTCCCTCCGAAAATACTATTTCTACGATCGATGAGAAGTTGGATGACCCTGCTGAGCAACCTACACTTTCAAACCCTCCTCAGTTGCAGGAAGCATTAGGTGAGGATGAGACATTTCATGTTTCACACACACTTGAACATACAGTCGTTGCAACAGTTGACAATCCTTCTTCTGGTGCTCATCAGCTTCTATCTGCCCGGCATTCTGTTTACCAACACGATGATCAAATAAGCTAGTCTTTTGAGGAGGAATGACAGGTCAATTCAAGGAGGAAGAAGATTGGAGGCAAACTTCAGCTTGAGAACCTAATGAATGATACTTTGGTTACTTCAGGAAATGGCTCGGCACTCAACAATTTGTTATCTGGATCTCGTCCTAGAACTAGAGGCAGAGGCAGGACTAAACTGGCTCGTCACTAGCTACACTTTTCTGCGATTTTGGTAACTTTTTTTGGGTTTCTCTGTATCTTTTGTCTTTTGGGGTGTTTATGTGTGTTGTATCGTATGGGTAGGGTGCCTCTATTGGGCCCTCTCATACAACTTTTATGTAGCTTTCCTATATTAATAAATTTAGCTCTTTGGCTTTTAATAAAAAAACTGAATAATGAAATGCCACATTCATTGGGCGTTGCGGATCAACACATGTGATGGCTATATGCGACTTCAACATGTGGTTCAGTTTTATTATGACTGGTTGTGAAGGCAGTGGACATGACAGTCGTATATTCAAATTTATCACAAAACCTTTGAAAAGTACAACTTTTCTCGCCTATCGCTGGGTTTGCTTAACCATAAAATCAAAGTAGACATTTTTTTTCAATGCATTATTAATTATTGTATTTGTGTCAGATAAATATTATTTGATAAATGCTCAATACCCCTCACAAAAAAAGTTTAGATCCGAATATCAAATATCACATTACCGATTTTGAAAGATCTAGCGATGTTACTCAAGGCAGAAAAAAATATTTAACAAGAGACACTCGTCCTTAAGTGATGTTATTGAAAAAACATTTGGAGTGTGGAAGAAAAAATGGGTCATACTGCGGGATATGCTGACATATTCGTTTCCTAAGCAAGTGCAGATTGTAGAGGCCACAAGACTCTCCATAACTATATTTGGTAGCATCCTTCATGCAGTGACAATAACTTTAGCAGGACTGTCGAAGACCATTCATATGTTCCAATTAAAGCATTTGAATATAGCCTAGGACAACTTTATCACAATCAGAAAATGAATTACCTGAATGCAACACACAAGATGGGAAATGATAGAGTTAAGAGAGCGGATTACAAACGCTATCGTTCACTATTGAATGGATTGATCGTATTTTTTTATTATTACTTTATTTGCAATGGGTGGTGAAAACTTTTATTTTTTATTGTTTCGATGATTTATACAATAATCTATATTTTGAATCTCAATTTTATTTCTCATTCTTTTGTATGTATTTTTACTCACTTGGATGACTAATGAGGCAAACGTAGATATGATATGTAACATAAATATTTATTGCATAGTTTTTTTGGTTTTTGGAGGTCAATGATGAGACACTCATCCTTAAGGGTTCTTTTGGATGGCTTATATATCATTATTAGTTCTTGTCACATGTGAAATCCCATTAAAAGCAAATAAATTCCTCCTTTTTTTAGTGTTAAAACCTTAAAACTCTTTTGGATTGTTTTTTTTTTGTATGATATGCATATATGACACATATGAGCTCAGTATTACGTGATTTAAAATTAACCAAGAATTTTTTTTTTATTAAAAATGTTGTCTTCTTATAGTGACAGATTTGTTAGTTTATACTATGTTCTCCGAGACATCACATTTACTTTTAATATTTTTTCACTAATATTACTTCTAAGGATTTGTACTTTGCTTTTTTTACTTTAAAAAAAAATGAGCTCGAGGACTTCCGGTATCTTCAGAGCATTGTACTGCTACAGTTGATTACAATATTCTTTGTTTGTATGAAGACTGTCACATAGTTACGAGAGACAGTTTTACAGGTGTCCGAGGAGATGAACAGAAAGTTGTTGCTTCTTTAGGTAAGCAGATGGGTTGGAGGAATCGACCGCCGATAATGATTGGACGTGGTGAGTTTCATAAGAGGACGACTTATCTCATGACATAAACTAAGTGCATTTTACAAACAATATTTTCGTATTATTAATTGTTATTTCAATAATATATTTTTTAATTTTGATTGTCGTATTACTCCCAGTTTTGTGTGTCAATTTTTATTTGTAACATTCAAATTGAATGTTTGCTTTCAAGAATGGAATGTGCTAGTATAAACAGTTTTGTTATAAACAACACTATATTACAGAGGCAGAAAATTCATTTGTTTAGAAACAACTGTAGCACGAATGTTTCGAAACTACAAAAAACAAACAGACAACCAACTGAAGCACAGTAGCTTTTTAATAAGCTGCAATTGCCCCAAACAAACCCTAAGGAAAAGTAGAAATAAACTTTAACGATATCACTTAAAAGTTAAGGTGAGTAAATACTTTATTATATTTATTAAATTAATGTTTCATTATTCCTTAAAAAAATTGATGTTTTATTAAATAGAGACGTTTATTTTTATTTTAAATACCTCTTTTTATAATTATACACATGTTGTAAGTTAAGAGATTACCGAAATGAATGAAATAATATGATAAAAAAGGAAAATGATTGTTCAATTGCTTTAAAAAGAATGTAATTAAACGAAATGAAATTTAAAAGCTTAAGTCATATAGAATTACCCCTAGATAGTACCGACAAGGGATGTGATGTACCGGCTCACGAAAAAAAGAAAATGATAAAATTTTACTTTCGAGTGCAAAATTTTGAGAGTACATGCAGGTATAACTTTGAGAATACCTTCGAGTATATGACGGTAATCCTAATATGACTTCTTAAGGAAGTTAAAAACAGTGAATACTTGAATTGCAATGGGAATTGTTAAATTAAAAATGAAAACTTAAACTTTGATGTATCAATACGTTAATTTTTCTTAGGACATCCATGCCCAGTATTTGTACATTAATTTAATACATAAAAGGATTGTAATTCCTCACAAGGTGATTTAATCTTGAAAATTAATGGTTACTTCCAAAAAAAAATACTAGATTGATATGACTGACAGACAAGAAATAATTTACAGGAAAAAAACTACGACTGATAGGTATTATATTGTGTGTTGTGATTGTAGTTATTTTTTCGTTTACTTCTGAATAGTCATATTATTATGTGTTGGTTTGAGATGTTTTACTTGTAGACTAATTATTAATTTTGGCTGATTTTATTTCTATACAATATATTTTGTGGTTTCTTAGTGACGATTATAATTTGGATGTTATGAAAATCTGTGAAAAATAAAAGAAATGAATAATATTGTCCGACCGTAGTTCCTGGTTTAGTTAATACTGAGTTATCGGTCCAGGTTGTGACAGAATCCATAATACCTTTTAAAACTAATCACATGTAAAACTTAAACAAAAGAAAAAAACAGTAATAGGTATGTGAAATCAGTCACAATATGTAAATATGATCTATATTAAAAAAATTGATAAATTGAGCTAAAGCGGAATGTTGCAACCTTTGGAATATGCTTATAAGTAGGTTTTGGTATGCCACCTGCATTGACAGAATGTGAAATCTGATTGAGAGATTTAAAATCATAAAATGCAGTATGCAATATTGAACAGGCGTTATTCATTTTGATGCTGTGTTTAAAAGACAGGGATAAGTACCTATGGATTGGGAAGTTTCTCCAGGAATATAAGCACTAGCTAAAAAAATAAATTAAAAAAATGACGTTACGTTAGGAAAGTAAAATTTTCAAGGAAAAAGTGCGGTGCAAAAATTTTATACTTACAACCAGTGAAAGGATCACGAAATGATGTATCAAGTGAAAAGTTCCTCTGCCCAGTATTTTGGAGTATAAATTCTACAATCTGATGGCGGTATGAAAGGGGAAGATTTTCCTTCAGAAGCCACTTGTCAGCAACATCATAAGGGTTATCTGTAGAACACTAGTTGTTAGGTGGTCCTTACTAGCACAGTATAAAAATTAAAATCTCTCTACAGATTATGAATGTACAGGAAAAAACAAATTAGAAATGTAATAGCAACCAATACATCTTCTAACTTACACATACTAATGAGAACTTACAAAATAAGGGAGAACTAAAAAATGAAAAGAGTACATACACCGTAATGTCATCCTCTTCATTGGTAATCTTCAAATAAAATCTTAATTGAAAGAATGCTTGTGTTACATTGAGTTTGATTTAAGAAGATTTATTATTGTTTGGTTATTTCATGTAAGATATCAAGTTTTAAGGTAAGCACAGAAAACAAATTTGTCATGACTCTGAACTAAGGATTGAAGAGAAAAACTCAATTGATAAAATGAAAAAATAAATTATTTACAGGACTAATATTTGCTTCTACTTATAAATAAATCTACTTGTGTGTTGAATTTAAAATTTAATCCATATTGACTATATTTAGTTCTGTTAGCAGTGTTTAATTCGTGCAAAGAATTACATGTTTACTTATAGTTGCATAGAGCTTTTATAAAAATGCATAATCAATTATAGTTGTTGAATATCCCATCCCACATTGTATTTCTAATGCATGCTAGTAAAATTGATTGATAAAAGATACATTCATAATTAGGCAATAGGGCAAAGAAATTAATATGGTAGATAAAGATGATAAAAAAAAAAGTCATTTACTTTATGATAGGTAAACAACTATAATGATGACCTGTTAGAGGAGAGCAAAAATATTGACGAGGTAAGTATTAGTAAGAAATAAATTGATTTATGAATCTTGATATTAATATTTGGATAGTCCAGTTGGTGTCAATAAGATGTTGATAAGGGTAATATTAGATTGACCAGCATTAATCAGCGCTATATTATGACCCCCAAACTGGATAACGACCTAATACATTGTTAAAGTCTACATAAAAGTCCTATGGTATTTCTAAATTAAATAATGCAAAGAATAAGAACAAAAATGAAAGAGAAAAAAATAAATGCATACATGATATTGAGTAGCATAGTGAAATAAGAGACTTGTCAATAACAATTTATTTCATTCTGATAACTATAGTATATACTGATTATAATCATATTCCTTTTATTAAGTATTAAAATATGTTTACTTGTTATTGCTGCTGTATTATACTTTTATGACTATAAATGAAAGTATACATAGTAAACTCCGATCACTATGCATATAATTTATTTATGTTTAAATATTTTATGTTAACAATTTATTGGAAGTATGTTAGGGTTTAAGTATATTTAAATTAATTGAATTATAATTAAAGCATTGAAATGGATTTAAGCTGATAATCAAAATCATACGGCTGCAATGTGGAATCCAGAAAAATCTACAGCAAAAATTTTATTTGCTTTCTTTTATGCAAGTAAATTTGATATTCTAAAAGTAAATTATGAATTGTGTAAGATTGTATCTTACTTGAATAGAAATAATAATAACAATAAAAATAATAATGATGCTAAACTAAATTATTAACTAGGACAAAAGAGAAATTAGAAATTTGAAGAGATAATGTAAGTGAAATTAAGAGATTTGGAAAATACAATTATAAATTAATTGATAAACTTAAATATTATAGTAACATAACAAAATGCCAAATATTAACTTAGTAAATATAATATATTAAACATTTATTTTTCTCAATAGACACCGCTTAAGGATTTTGAAGTCAGAGAAGATGAAATAAGACTAAGTGATTATGAATCAAATCTTCTAAGCTCAAAGTAAGTACTCTAACATTTAAGTTATAATAATTTTTATTTCTTCTAATCACAATTCATTGATTGTTAGTAAAACATAATTGCAATATATGCTCTTTAAGATGTTCATAAATTATTGTGATGAATATATATTTTAAAAATTCTAATGTTATGCATTATTTAAAAATAAAATTGAAAAAAATATATGAATAATATAAACTGCATAGACTGACTGTGTTCATACTTGACTATTATAGAGTTCACCCCTTCATGGTACTGTGGGAGATCACTAAGATACCCGTGCATGTAATTGAAAAAAAATAATGATATTGATGTGTCTTATTTGATACAATTTTAAAAGATGCTGCAACAACGATTGAGTTTAAAATAAATGTAGGAGTTTACATAATTATGTTGGAGGGTGGGGCGCGACAATGGTAGTGGATGGAGATGGAGGTGGCGGGTGACTACCAATAGCATTGAGCAATGGCTAGCAAGTTCAGAGGCTGGTGGTGGAACTACAGTTGCTGATGGTGGCATCGAAGACAGTGGTCGTTGGGTGGGGAGTGACAAGCTATAGTTTGACAATACCCTAAATCTAACAAATTCAAAATACACCAACTTTGAATTGAATGTAAATATTAAATTCATAAAAATTTTACACTATATTATCTATTTAGCAAACAAAATCTCAAAAATTTTTAAATGATTTACATTTTACAAAAAACGAAGCAAGCCAAACAACGTCTAGGTTTAAAAAAATTGTAGGCATGATAATAAACTCAAGTTTAGCATAAATTGGCGATTACATTCAATAGAAGACCTGTGTTTTGATTTCATGGGTTTGTAGAGCTTATGTCAACCTGATTTAATTGGTATTGAAGTCATGTACATTGAACAATCCATAAGTACGATCTACAAACTCAAAGATGAGGTATGCCCATTACAATCTTACAAACAACAACAA